>CATIWR010170193.1:0-19167 GCA_949677035.1 Omphalea diandra | reverse complement strand
CATCTACTATCCACATGTCAATTGATTGATTTGGTGGCTGACACACTCCCCTCATTTGGAGAGTCTTCTTGTGCCTTGAAGCAAATATTGGCAACTTATCCTTCTTCTTCATCTTCACTTGAGCTATCATCCCAAGTGGCTGAGAAACTCTTCTTCTTCTCCTTGTTCCATCTCTTCTTCTTCTTTATTTTGGGACAATCATATTTGATGTGGCCTTGCTTGCCACACTCATAGCAAGTGACTTCATTGGATCTCTCTCTAGGATTAGGAGTTGTCTTCTTGAAGCTTATTCTCTCTTTTCTTCTTCTAATAAACTCCTTTGTCCTTTTTGAGAGCATTGTTGGCTCCTCTTCTTCTTTGTCACTCTCTTCATCACTAGAGGTTATTTCTACCTCCTTCTCCTTTGTTGAGGATTGGAGTACCAAGGTTCTTCTTTCTTTTTCTGATTCTTCTCCTTGGCCCCTTAGTTTCTTCATTTGCTAATCCTTTTGTAAGGCCAACTCATGAGTTAAGAGTTTGCCTATCAACACTTTTGTAGGTACCTTTCCAATCTCTAGATTGGACTCTTGAATGCTGCACACTTTTGCACCAAACTTATTTAATGGAAGATTTTTAAGGATTTTTGTGTTTACCTCATAGTTGGTGATAGTCCTTCTAAATTTCTTCATGTTAGTGACGATGGATAGGAGTCTATTCGTCATTTCGGTGATGCTTTCATGGTCCTTCATCATGAAGAGCTTTAATTCCATTACGTACATCTCCAAACGGCTTGATTTAACTAGTGTTGTGCCTTTATGATAGTTCTCAAGAGTCTTCCAAATGGCATGTGTTGTTTGGTAATGTTACACTTTTCCAATCTCTTCCCTAGAGAGAAAGCTTAGAAGAATGGCCATTGCTCTCTTGATTTTGCCATTTGACCTCTTGTGAGCTTCAACCCAATCTTCCCTTGGAATGAGTTCTTTAATTCCATCCACTACTTTAGAGGTTGGCTTTCATTCTTTGACAACTACATCCCAAAGGTCCACTATATTTATGTCAAGATAGATCTTCATCCTATACTTTCAATGAGTATAGTCAGATCCATCAAAGTAGGGCTTGAGGTGTGGGTGGATTCCCTCTTATGCCATGAACTTTGCTCACCCAATTAAGGCTTATATGTGAGACTTGGCTCTGATACCATTTGTTGGCCTTAGGCACCAAGAAGGGAGGTTGAATTGGTGTATAAAAAAATTAAAATGAGGATAAAGAAGGAGTAGAAAATAGACACAAGGATCTATATTGGTTCAAGTATAACCAACCCTATGTCCACTCCCCAATTCTCTGCAATTGGGTGTTCCACTAACTCAGAATGGTGTTTCCAAGCTCACACCTAACTTTTAGACTTTGTGTTTTTAAGGCTCACACAATAACCTCTCTTACAAGTGTTTTCTAAGGATCACACTAAAATCTCTCTTAAGTGGTTTCACAGGCTCACACTAAACCTTTCTTATAATTGGTGTTTAACGCTCACACCCAACAATTACAATCTCATAAAGAAGAGAAGAAATTGAGTAGCAAAAGTTTGAGAGCTTTAACACAAGTAATGAATTCTTTATCTGTCTCATTTATCACTGTTTGATGGAGTATTTATACCCCATACTCACCAAAGAGACGTTAGACTTTAAAGTTCAATAAATCTCCAAGACATTCTAGGCAAATTCTGCATTAATTACATGTCAGGTAGGAGTAGCGGTCGTTACTGGTCATTCGCAGTCGCAAAATCCAAATTTCCATATGGGAGCCAAAAATTATGGCAAAAATTGTGTCTAACGGCTAGTCCACATGGTAGCTCCTCATTGGTCCATTAGGAAAATATAGTCGTTGCATTCTAACTGCCCATAAAAGTCGCAGTCGCGATTCTTCTTTGTGCAGGGCATGACTGAGATGTGAATTCTTCTGTTTCAAAGAGAGTTTTCATCTTCATGAATCACGGTCACTACCCACAATGTCAGCTTCACGAATTTTGCCCTTCAATGAATACTTGGGACACTTGGCATGCTATGATTGTGGACTTGGTTCCCTCTTCAATCACTTTGAAAGTGGCAATTGCGATTGAGGCTTGACACAGACCGCAATTCATCTGTGACTTTGATACTCCCATCTTTGGATGAGTTGCGGCAACGATGATGCCCGAGAAATCCATCTGATCGAGTTTCACCCTATCTTTGAACTAAGTAGCGGCCACAAATTACAGACTGCTGACCTTGAATTTGGATGAACTTTGCTTTTTTGAAGATTATGCAGTCCTTCTAACTTTCAATTGAAATCTTCACTTAATTTTGCAAAACAACACTCAATTGAAATATTAGGATTGATCAATCTCCTTTGTCAAGATCAAAAGAGGTTTAAGACCTAGAATTAACCATCTTAGTCCAACAGTTAAGTTCCCCTTAGCTAGATTGCAACTACGATTTCGTCAGTGAATTCTTCTGGCCTAACTTCTTACATCCTTATTGTAAGGTTGCAGTAACAAATTATAGGTTCTTGACCGTGAATTTGGATGTCTTCCTCAAAGTTAGAGGTTTAATCCTGCATCCAACTTTCAATAAAAAAACTAAGTTATATACTATAAAAACAATTCTTGAACAAAACATTAGTACTAATTAATGTTCATTATCAATATCAAAAGAGGCCTATGACTTAGGTTTGACCAGCCTAGTCCAACACGCAACAAAAGGAGATTTGTGTGAAAACAATCGAGAGGTGTGAGCCTAGAGAGGAAAAAGGACAACTTATAGTAGATGCACCAAACCTAAGAGAGGTGTATGCAAAAGGAAAGGACGAGGAAAATGAACATCTATATGAAAAAGAAAGTGATGAGAGCTATTCTTTCCAAAAGGCCATAACAATATTTTTGTTCAAAGGGATGTATTACACTACTAACGAAATTTACAATCTTTTGCATTATGCTTTTATGTCTCTTTTGCAAGGTTATGAAGAATGGTTTTCAATAGAGGAGCCTAGCAAAGAAGTCAACTTAACTAGTGATGGTTATAATGAAGAGTGGAGTTGCAAATTTGTGTACAATGGAGTTTTCTAAATTTTGTTTAGATGTTTCTTATTGTTTTTCTTGTTCTAAATGTTTTTGTTCTCATTTTTCTCCTTGCCTTTATGATCTAGTCTTTCTTTTAATTTACTTTCATCTATTGTATTTCTTCATTTTGTTTCAATCAATTGCAATGTGTTTCTTCTTTAAAATGTGATTTTAATAGTGATAATTATTTTATTTATTGTTTAAACATTTTTAGTTGTTTGCGTTGTTCCAAACAATATTTTTCTGCTTTTTATTCTTGTTTTAACATTTTGGAGTATTCCTTTTGTTCTAAATGTTTATTTTCTTTTGATTATAGTCTTAATGTTTCTAAATGTTTATTTTACTCTAATTTTTACTTTAGGCATTAGTTAGGAAGAAAGTTTTCATTTGATTTAAAAAATTCATGTATTTCATGTGTTTCTGGTTCTTCTTTGATTTTGTCTTGATAAACCTAGATTTTCTCTATTTAGTATTTATGTTAAAAAGAAATTTGATAACTTAGTATTTCTTCATGATAGATGGAGGACATCTTTAAGAGCTTCTTTTTGTCTTCTTCATTCTGTTTTACATTCTTTTTTTTTTTTTTTTCATTCTTTGGTGTGTTCTAATCTTGTTTTAGGTTTAATAAGATTAATCTTTGATCCGGGTGGAAAGACTTACTCTTTACCTAGTAAGATTCACTTAGGATTCTTTATTAGTATTAAACTTATGTTTGGATTCTTTTTGCTTTCTTGTAGGCTAAGATTCGAGGATGAATCTTTTTAAAGAGAAAGAGAATGATATGAACCAAGTTAGGGACAAGATCAGCATTATAAAGAATGGAAGGGATTAGCAAGGAGCCCCTTTGAAAGGAGGAAGACGTTACAAAAGCTTTAAAACCTACCATATTTGGAAACTACCATATTTGAACTTGCCTTATTTGGACTTGCCATATTTAGAGCTATCATATTTGGATTATTGTATTTGAACTTGCCTTATTTGGACTTGGCATATTTGGAGCTGTCATATTTGGAATTGTCATATTTGAACTTGCCTTATTTGGACTTGCCATATTTGGAGCTGCCATATTTGAACCTGTCTTATTTAGACTGGCCTTATTTGGACAATCTCCTTCATAAGGGCAAAATGATCATTTCTAAATTTTCATTTCATGTGTGGATCCTTAAAATGAAATCAAGAAATCCAATTCTACAAATGAGAAATTTTGTACAAAATGTTCTTGAAGACTCTAGAAAGCTCTAGAAGGTTCTAAAAAGGTTTTAAGAAACTTCCAAGAATATTTTGAGCATCTTGTGGTGGAAGAATAAAAGTCCTAAAGAGGAACTAAATGAGGGGCATCATATAAGGAAGAAAAGTCAAAAAGTCCAGTTAAAATATATTTCCAAGATTGACAAAATCTTAATATATCATTCTCTTCATTTTCTAATTTGGAACTTTTATTATTTTCTTATGTAAGAAACTTCTTTTATAATTAGGAAGATATCTTATTTATCTTTTAGTTATTTCCTATTTAGGTTAAGAGAATCTTTTTTTCTAAATAGTATAGGTAGATTTGATCTAATTAGGAAGTGATTCTTAGGATTTTCTAAAAGTTTTGTAAATGTTATAAATAGTCCATCTTGTTCAGTCAAATAAATAAATGGATGAAGAATATTTCTTTTAGCAAAATTGTTTCTGAGTGTTAATTCTCTTTTTGAGTTCTTAACAGGACTTGGTGAGATTGTTAAGTGAGTTCTTAATAATTTCACAAACTCGATTAATCTAGGTCTTAAATTACTTAGTTAATTTAAGATTGAGATTAACACCTCTTGAATCTTTATAATTCAAGTTGCTAGAAATAAGTTTTCTAGATGTCTAATTTGGATTTAATAGTTTTTCTTATTTGATCTTGGAATTAAAGGCTTGAGACTTGTGCTACATACGAATTAGGATCCAAAATCAACCTTGTTTGTATCACTCTTGGTTAATTAATAAGGGAATTTATAAGTGACTTTATGTGATTTTATGAGCATTAATAAGGGAAAATCCTTTACAGAGGGTTAAAATTTAGGTTTATAAAGGGTAAAAAGTAGAAAGAATGAACCTATATGCAATGGTGCTCTATTTATAGATAAACACTTAAAATAGAGGCCAAATGGCTAGAAATTTGATCATTGGAATGGGCCATTCACAATAATGATGGGTTCCATAATTCCTTTTTAATATTTCAAAATCCTAAAAACTAAATAAAGTCATTTAATATAGGAATCATCATTCATGAAATGGAATGGGCACTCAAATAGGCCATTCATAGGGAGTTCTAGCATATTCAAGAAAGTTTAAAATGCACCATTAAACTAACCCATTTAAGATGTGAACCAAACCATTCACAGAGAAAATTTTTAAACCCTTTTTCACTCTCTTTCTAAAAATATTTTGACTTTAGATGGTCAATAGTCCTTAATTATATATATAAAAAAAATTAAGACCTTAAAGAAGTTAATTGGATAATGTTTCTATTTGAGTTCATCATTTATCCAACATTGAAATAAATCCTTATGAATTTTGATGAACAACCAATGTTGATTCAAAATATTTTTCAAAACATGTTTTTCATTATTGAAATAATCATTTAATAGACAAATGTGTATAAACTCATGCAAATGAGAATAGTTCAAGGTTATAATGTACCGTGTATGAGCTTTCACAAGGTATTGCCATTAATCATTTAAAAAACTCTTTTAATGAATTGCATCCTTTCATCACATAGAGGATTGGTGAAAAATATCTACTAATTGATCGTTAATGTATACAAATTCAAGTATGAAATCTTAATTATTCATATGATCCCTAATGAAATGATGTTGAATGTTTATATGTTTACTTCTAACAAGTTGAATAGGATTCTCAATCAACTTGATGGCACTTATGTTATCACATTTGATAGCTATATAATCAACAACTATGTTTTAATCTAGAAGTTATTGCTTCATTTAAAGGATTTAAGCACAACATAAGCTAGCAACAACATTTTTACATTCAACCTCAGTAGTGGAAAGAGTAAATGAGTTTTATTTCTTATTACTCTAGGATACTAAAGAATTTTTTAATAGATCTTAAACCATTTTTCTATGTAAGGTACATCCTACAAATTTAACATCAAAATATGCAATAAGATCAAAAGACGATCCCTTAGGATACCATAATCCTATACCATTCATGTATTTAAGAATATGTTTGACAACATGCAATTGTGACTCCTTAGGATTTGCTTGATATCTAGCATAAAGATAAACACTAAACATATGTTAGGTTTAGATGCAATTTGTTACAAAAGACTCCTAATCATACCTCTAAAGAGCTTTTGATCTAGTGCCTTACCTTTTTCATCCAAATCAAGTTTGATGTTTATGCTCATAGTAGTTTTGCATGGTTTTCTTAAATCCATAGCAAATCTCCTATGTATCTCTTTAGTATATTTAGCTTAATTGATGACTATTCTTTTCATTCCTTAATTTGAAGTCTAAGAAAGAATTGAGCTCTCCCATCATGCTCACCTCAAATTCACTTTACATAAATTTTAAGAAATCTTTATACAAGCACGCATTAATGGCACCAAATATAATATCATTGATATATATTTGAATAATTAAGATATCTTTATTATACCTTGTAGTAGAAAGTATGGTGTTAGCTAAACCTTGTGTCAAGCCATTTTCAAAAAGAAAGCTACTCAATCTTTTATGCCAAGCTTTGGGCACATACTTCAAGCCATACAAGGCTTTAGTGAGTTTGAAAACATGATTTAGGTATTCATGACTTTCAAAACTAACAGGTTGTTTAACATACACCTCTTCCTCTATGATTTTATCCAAGAAAGCACTTTTGACATTCATTTGAAAGACTTTAAAGTTCATGCAAATGCAAGTAAGATCTTAATAGTTTCTAACCCTACAATTAATAATCTATGTCTTCCTCTTAATTACAACCTTTAGTTACTAACTTAGCACTATTTCTCATCATAGCTCTAACTTGTTTTTAAACACCCACTTAGTTCTAATAATGGAGTGGTTTTAGGTCTTAAAACTTGTTGTTTGATATAATTATAAATGCATAGTATCATGGCAAGCAATATAAAATGAGTAGAGTATCGATCCTATAATGATAGGTTGCATTACCAATGTAAATTAACTTCTATTATTATATAGTAAATTGATTAAAAAGTAACTCTAACTAATAAATTATAATTATCAATCTTAAACTTCAAAGGAATTCTTATAGGATAGAAACATTTTAGGGAATTGAGGTTCACCTTATTAATGCATTATGTTTGCTGCTATGAATTGTTCTTGATTATGTATATGTTTAAACCTTAAAGATGAATCATCCTAAGATATCTAACATTTTCTTTCAAGTTATATTAGTCATGTCCCTATTAGCTTACATCTACTTTCATGATCACAATGATTAGTAGCAATTCATAAAGCTCTTTAGCAATTTCAAAAATATCTCATTAAGATTATGCTTATGTCTAAATCATAAATTTAAAAGTTCATTATTTGCTAAACTAATGTCGTACTTACACTTTCGCTAATTGACATGGTGCCTTAATCATATATAGAAGAAGCTCTTCAATCATGCAAGGAATTAAAACACACAAATTATAAATCAAGATTGCATTGCAAAAATCAAAACAAATTCATATCTCATTCATAGTAGCATATGATAGGTTATGACCCAATCCTTAGAATTAACAAATTTAGTTCATGATCATAATAATCAAAGATAGATGACAGAATCATAATCATATTGAATTGCTAAAAAAGAAATGAAAGTGTTAATAGATACTCTCAATAATTTGATATGAAAAACCCTTATTTTTTCTTGGATTTCCAAACTAGTATACTGAAATCCTTTAATTTGATCTTGCCTTTTTATGTTAATAATGCAGTTCTATGACTAGATATCCCTAATTTCAGCCCAAAGGTTAGATATATGTAGTGATATTAGATGTTGAAATATAAGAGATATTCAAAATAAGAAGCTTAAAATTAAGGGCTGAATTTTTTAGGTCTGGATGCATAACTTGAATCCAAGTTATGTAGTTAAATTTGGCCTTATATAACCTAGATTCAGGTTGTGCACTCAAAGTTGTTTTGTAATTTTGAATTTTCATCTTTAAATAAGGATGCATAGCCTAGATTGAGGTTGTGCACAAACTAGTGCAAATTTCTTTGGGCAATCATTTTTCCAATAGCATCCTACACATTATTATCAATTTTCAAGAGCAGAATCTTTAGCTAAAAAACTCGAATTGCTTTGATTCTTTTTGCCTTAGAAACATATCATTTTCTAGCTTCTAATTTTGTCATCTTTATCTTGATTGAACTCGAAACATTATACTGCTCCATTAGTTGTCAGCTTTTGAACATACTTTATTTTTTTTGCAATTTCTTCTAATTCCTACATCCAAATTGTACAATATTTCTTTCGTAATAATTTAGACACATATATCTAATGTTCTACAGAACTTCATGCTTAAATTTATCTTGAACAATTCATAGTATCTCCTGAAAGTGACCTAATTTAGAGTTGTCTCTCAATTAAAGATAAATTTAGATAATTTTCGTGCATATTTTCCTAATGAGTTATTCTAAGTGACCAAACACAAAATAAACCAAAAATTAGTAAAACAACTATAAAAATATTTGAGATCAATAAAATAACTCAAGAATTAAAGGTAAATAACATGTATAAAGTACATTTATTAAATATCCCTAAACTCGAATTCTTGTTTGTCCTTAAGCAAACAAAACTAAATATAAAAAATAAATGTATAAAAATCATAATAAAATTTGAATCAATGAATATCACAGTAGCCTTTAGAGTAAAAAATATTATTAACACATATAATAACTTCAAATTCTTAAAATCCTATCTCAAAGCTTATGAATTAACATATTTGCATGAACTACCAAAGTCATATACATAAAAGCCAATATACACCTTTTAACTTGATGGACTTTAGAAAAAGCACAAATATATAGCAATTTCTTAGTTTCTTAAGTAAGAATTCTCATGATTCCATAAGCAAAAACATCTAATCAATCTCCACAAATGTAATCACATAGTTTTTAAAAGGATCAAAAGGTCTTTACTTGGCTTATAATGTTAGGCTTAGGATATGGGCTTAAACAAAGGGATAGAAACAAAGGAATAAGTAGAAAAGAAGATAAGATTCATAAAAGAAATTTTCAACCAAAACTTATAAGTTTTACCTTAACTAAGTCATTCTTAGCCTTTTAAGCACATCTCATATTACTCATGAGCATAATTTGTTTGTTATAATTGAATAAGCAAATATTTATTAATATATTATTTTAAATTTTTTATGCTTACTAATCCAATTATAACATTAATTATTTAATGCCCATTCTCCATTCATTTCCTCCAAACTCATTTCCATTCAATATGAAAATTTAAAATACATGAAATAAATTGCATATACCTTTTAAGCTTAATAATTTCAAATCGCGATTCTCAATCAAAAATCTCATGTCAATATTCCAATTATGAAGTTCTTTTGATAGCGTAAGTTATAATAGGGCCATATTATAAGAAATATTTTGGTTAAACAAAGGAAAATACTATTATATACCTAAAGAGTATATTTAAACGCTCAAAAGGGTTAGGCAAAAAGGTTTAAAATGGGGTTTAAAAAAATAATATTTGAATCATCTCTCCTATCTAGTGTGGGTTAAAATTTTATCTCAAATAATTTAATGTCAAATTCTAAAATAGTTAGAAACTAAAAAAAGAAACTACTTATTTTGCATATATTTTCCTAAATAGGCATACAAACCACAAGATATAATGACCTATGCATATATAATCCTAAAATAACATATATAAAAAAAAGTCAAATAATTTCTAAGTTCTTCAAAGCATCTAAAATCCTTATATACTTAATAATATCAGTCTTTAAGATCCTAAAAATTCAAATTTATCAAGAAATTTGTAAGAAATTTCCTCAAAACTAAAATAATTTTAAAATTTTACCTAAAATTCATAAAAAAAAAAAATAAGCAAACCAATGTTATCCCTAAACTTAAAGTCAACATTGTCCTTAATGTTGTAAATGCAAGAATAAAAAAGAAAAGAACCAAGAACACTATCCTAATGCCCATGGCTACTTTTATTCTTAATTGCTCATAACTCTAATGTAGCTCACATGATTCTTGCATTTAACCTTTACAAATCTACACCATAAGCACAAAAAACAATATAAAGAGAATGGTATGGATAAGAGAAAATAACAAAAATAAAATAAAGTAAATGTCTTGAGTTGCATCTAACAAGTGCCTATTTATAGTCATTAGCTTGACTATTAGACAGCTTATCCAAAGTGTCTTTTAAACATATAAGAGTATACTTAGAAGACTTTCAAATGTTGATTTATTTCTTAAGGCTAATATCAAGTTCAAATATCATACGCAAGCCATAATGATTGTCTCAAACATAGTTTGGATCTTACAAACCCTAAAAAATACTTCTAAAAGCTAAAACTTAATTTTGAAATCATCCATTTTATCCCAAAATCCCACTGGAAACTAATTAACAAAATCTAAAGGATGTTAGATTTCCTCATAAAGAATGATGATTTTAAATGGTTTCTTAATCTTTCCTTTCCTTATATATATGTGTGATAAAATCAAGTGCATCAGGATTGATTTCTAGTTCTTGCACCACTCCTTCCTCTTTTGTGACATATATTTATTTTTGAGATTCTATTAGTTTCTTTATTTTTTCTTCACTCTAAGGTGAAAAATTAAATTTAGCCTCTCAATAAGCAATCTCATCATTCCAAGAAAGAAATTCCTTATAAGGCAAAAGTCCCTCACTTTGATCATTATTTCTAGAGTGATTACTTTTGTGATCCATGAAAATTGAAGGGTTAGGATGAGTATTTCCAAGATAGAGCGTATCTATTTGAGTATAGACTATATTAATCTTAAATTTGACATATAGTGATCTTAATCCATATTTAATGGTGTAAAAGGATTTCTAACTTTATAATCCACACTAGAATGTTATCCTTCACACCATTCACATGCCAAAAAAGAGAATTGAGAATAATTAAATTATATATGCCCTTCATCATATATGATCCATATGCACTTGAATTTCAAATTTGTTTTATCTCATCATTATACATAATGAGCGACTAATCCCAACCTAAATAATAAAATAAACAAATGTCAACACAAAAATAAAAAGAAAATAATAACCACACTTAAACAAGGAAATAAATAAAATAAAAATATAAGCAGAATTAAAAATTAAAAAATCAACACAAAACACAAATGAAAATAAAGAATTCAAATTTAAATGTTAATAAAAATTTACAAAAAAATAAAGCTACATTAATAATGGATTCAACTTGTCTCAATATTGTAATAATGCCTATCCTTGAGAATGGCATCAAAACATCTTGTTTGATATAATTACAAGTGCACAATATCATGGCAAGTAGTATAGAATGAATAAAGTGTCGATCCCACTAGGATAGGTTGTAATTACAATGTAAATTAACTCCCATTAGTCTTTATCATATTTTATTAAAAAAAGTAAAGCTAACTAATAAAACTATGACTATCAATCTTAAACTTCAAAAGAATTCTTATAGGATAGAAAGATTTTAGGGAATTGAGGTTCACCACACCAACACACTATATTTTGCAACCATGAATTTGTATTGAACATGCATATGCTTAAATCTTAAAAAAGAATCAACCTAAAGTACCTAACATGCTCTTTTAAGCTATATCGATTATATTCCTATTAGCTTGCATCTATTATCATGATCACAAAGATTAATTATAATTCATTAAGTTCCTTGGCAATTTCACAAACATGTCATTAATATTATGGTTATATTTAAGTCATAAATTCGCGAGTTCAATATTCGCTAAACTAAAATCATGCTTCCACTTTTGTTACTTAATATTGTACCTTAACCATGCATAAAAGGAGATCTTCTATCATGCAAGGAACTCAAGCACGCAAATGATGAATAAAGATTGCATAGCATAAATCAAAACAAACTCATATCTCATTCATAACATATGATGGGCTACTATCTAATCCCTATAATTAATAAATTCAGTTCATCATCAAATTGGTCAAAGAATCAAAACATAAATGAAGGAATCATAATCATATTGAATGCTAAAAGAATTAAAACAAAAGAGTTTAGAGATATTCCCAATAATTTGATGTGAAAAATCATTGATCTTACTTGAATTCTGAAACTAATACAATGAAATCCTTTGATTTGATCTTCATTTTTTTTTTATCTTAATAATGTGTTTCTTTGTCTAGATATCTCTAATTTTATCCTAAAGGTTACATCTGTAGTGGTATTATATGTCAAAATAGGAGATAAATTCAAAATAGAAAACTTAAAGATGAAAGTTGAATTTACTAAGTCTAGATGCATAACCTAAATCTAGGTTACGTATTGTAAATTTGGCCTCACACACCTAGGTTCGGGTTATGCACTCAAAGATACTTTACTATGTTTGAATTTCTATTTTTAAATAAGGATTCATAGCCTGGATTAAGGTTATGCATTAATTGTACAATTTTCTTTGAGCATATATTTTTCCATTAGCATTCTATATATTAACATCAACTTTTAGGAATGATATCTTAATCTAGAAAACCCCAATTGCTTTGATTATTTTTTCCTTAGAAACTTGAAGATATTCTTTATAATTTTATGGTTTTTTTCCATCATCTTCATCTTGATTAAACTCAAAACATAGTTCGATCTATTAGTTGTTAGCTTCTAAATATGCTTTAGTCATTTTGCAATTTCTCCTTATTCCTATATCTAAGTGATACAAAGTGTCTTCTACAGTAAATTATACACATATGTCTAAAATTTTAGAGAGTTTTATGCCTAAATTTATCTTAACCAATTCACAATATCTCTAAAAAATGACCTAATGTATAATCCTCTCCTAATTGAAGTTGAATTTATCCCATTTTCATGCATATCTCCCTAATGAGTTATCCAAATGGCTAAACTATAAAGTCAACTAAAAATTAATAAAAAAATTATAAAAATACTCGAGAACAATAAAATAACTCAAGAATTAAAGGCAAATAATGTGCATAAAGTATAGTCATCATAACTAAGGTCTACACCTTGTTACTTTTAAATTGGTTGTCTTGTTTTACATAGTGAGAATCTAATACCCATTATTAATGGCCTCATCAATAGCCTTAGGCTTAATAAGAGAAGCAAAGTCAAGATTATTACATGCATTTCTAAAGGATAATCTAGTTGTTCTTTTTCTATATCACCTATGATGAAATCTTTAGGATGGTATTTCTTCTTCTTTTATTGATGAAGTATGGTTAGAATCATCAAATACAATGAAGACTATACACCCTTTACTAATGGTAAAGTAATTCAAAAAGATACCTTTATTGAATTTCGAGTCAAACTGGCATAGTTTGTCTTTAAACACTTACAATCAAAGACTCTAAAATATGCAATTTTAGGTTTCCTTTAGTTTCATAACTCATAAGAGGGTTTTCATCAAAATTGGCCTTTTTAAGAGGTGTTTATGACTCCTACCTAAGAATATTTTGGCAAATTATACTCATTAAATATGATTCTAACCATTTCTTAAAGAGATATATTTTTCCTCTTAACTACACAATTTTATCAAGGGGGAGTTAAAAAGTTATGAGAAATTTCATTTTCATCACTAAAATTTTGAAACTTGCTCTTCTAAAATTCTCCACCATCATTACAAAAAACAGTCAGGCTAGCGATTTCCATTGCTAGCCAGACATATTCCATGGCTAAACTGCCTTAGTGATAAACTAACGATGACTAATGGTCATTAAGGGCTAGCGACTTTGCTAGCCCTAGTGATGGAATAGCAATAATTTTCCATTGCTAAGATTCTGTCACTATTCTAAAGCTAAGCCTAGTGATTAAATAATGACAAAATTTTTCATTGCAAAAATTAGCGACAAAACTTTAGCGATGAAAAATTCCATTATGATTTCATTGATAAGCTTTCCTTCAAAAATTTTTGTCTCAAGTCCATGCTAGTTTGGCACATTTTCGTTATTATGTCGTCGCTATAAATTTATTTAATTTTTTGTATATTAAAATTTTATATTTTTATTTTTATTTAATATTTTATACTTATAAATTTTTATAAAAATAAATATTTATTATTTATTTATTTAATCTAAAAAATTAAGGTTAGTAAATTTAAAATTAATAAATATATAATATTAATAATTTGATTATAATGCTTATAAATTATCAATTTATTGAATTTTAATGTTAATGCATTATCAATTCTTTAAATCTAAATATCAAGATGTTATCAATTAAAAAATAAATAAATCATAAAATTTTAAATTAAATATTAATAAGTATAATTATAGATAATAAAATGAAATTTCATAACTTTAAAATTACGAAATTTATAACTACACATTTTCAATTAACAAAAATTAATAATTACATATTTTCAAGTAACACAAAAATTAACAATTACATATTTTAAACTAACAAAATATTAAAAATTACATATTTTCAATTAGCATAACAATAGAGAGGATGTAGCGGTGGAGGAGGTGATGGTGGAGGAAGCGGTGGAGGACGCGGTAGTGGGTGGTAGAGGAGATAGTGGAGGAGGCAACAGTAGAGGAAGCGGTGATGGGTGATGGAGAAGGCAGTGAAAGAGATGATGGTAGAGGAAGTGATGGAGGAGAAATAATGGGAGAAAGAATGAAGAAAATAATGTCAAAAATGAATGGAAAAGAAATAAATAAGAGGCAAAAAATTTTTAGCAATGAAATTTTTTGTCGCTAAAATGCAAATTCTGTCACTAAATAATCAAAAAGAAATCAAAATTTTTATTTTGGATTTAAAAAAATTAGTGACAAAATTTATATCGTAATCTCTCATTAGTTAGCGACTAAAATAAAATTTGTCGTTAATTTTTCCACCTAAATAATTTTAAAATTTTTATTTTTAAACAAAAAAATTAGTGATGGAAAATTTCATGGCTAATATGTCGCTAATATACTGGCGAAACTAAATCCACTAATTTTTTTACGTAAACAACTTTTAAATTTTTATTTTGGAGCAAAAAAATTAGTAATGAAAAATTCCGTTAGCGACAAAATTAAATCCATCGTTAAATTTGCTTCCAAATAATTTTTAAATTTTCATTTGGAGCTAAAAAGGTAGTGATGAAAAATTTCATCACAAATCCATCACTAACTTTAGTGACAAAATATTATGTTACTAAGCCCTCACAAAAAAGTGGCACCCCTTTGTGCCAATTTTTGCGACGAAATTAACGATGAATATCAAATTTGTTACTAATTTAGTTCTCTCATTACTATTTTGAAAGGAATCCATGAACAAATAAGCAATGAAAAATTTTCATCGCTAATTTCGTAAGTATTCCATTAATTTTTATAGAGCATGATCACTCATAATGGCTTAATTTTTTAAATCCTTTTGGTTTGGAATCCTTATAGTAAAAGATTTGAAAATATCAAAATAAGAATCCTCATGATGGAGGAATATAATCCAAGTAAATCTTGAAAAATCATCTATAATGATAAATGCATAATACATGCCACCCATGTTAACAACTCTAGTCAGGCTAAAGAGATCCATATGTAATAATTAGAGAACTCTAGTAAATGTTACCTTATTTTTTTGCTTTGAATAAGGATTTGAATTATTTACCTTTTTTATGTGCATTGGAAATTCTAGTCTTAATGAAAAAGTCATCATTAGGTCTTTCTTCTTTAATTTATTGATTAACTCTATGCTTACATGTCCAAGTCTTTTATGTGAAGTCCATCCCTCATCCACAATGGTTATTAGTCACTTAACGTCCTTATTAGTCATAAAATTTAAATCAATGATAAAAATATTTCGTACTTTTCTAACTACAAAAAGTAGTTTGTTAACACTCATTCTTAACACATAGTAAACATAATTCCTAGTGTTATGTTTGAGATCCTCAACCATTAAAACTATCAAAAAAATTTTGTTCTTAGGTACACAAATTCTCTTGGTTCCATATGAGTTACTTCTAGCTTATTGCTTATTATGATTTTTAGTATGACAATGATAAACATATGATTTCGCACACCACAATAAATAAAATTTCCATAAAAATATGCATGTGTTTTGTTTCTTAAAGTTGTTTGAACTAATTGTCTTATAGACAAATGCCCTTTTATCTAATATGCCTAGGTGCAAATCTCTTAGGTAGATGTGTGTGAGATGGATAGTCATTAAAGCCTTGAATGTGTCCCTTCTTAGGGGCTTTTCCTTGAGACATTGGCACATAGTTGTGATTATTCCTAGGCATGTTATGAAAGTGCCTTGGCATGTGCCTTTGCATATTTTGCCTTTTATGCTTGTATGGTTTAGGTAAATATACATGATTGGTATATGAAGGTGAAGCCCTAGTGAAGGCATATAAGGTTTAGAAAGACCTTAGTTTGATTACATTTGGTTTGGCACTTGCATTAACCTTTTGTAGAGCACTTAGTATCGTGGCTCTTAGTGAGCTTAGCAATGATGTTACACAACTCATCTTTAGATTAAGGGTCAAATGGGGGTTTACCTCTTATTCATCCTCACTCTCACTTCCACTTTCAGAGTCACTAAAGGAAAAAACATGGTTCATCTTTTAAGTTCATAAAGCAAAAATTTACAACTTCTTTCTCATATTATGAGCTTTTAGACTCTAAAGCATTAGTGTTATCCAAAGTAGCCTTGAATGCTTATTTCCTTTTATTAAAGTAGTGCTTTTTAGAGGGATACATTTGGTTTTTTAGCTTTGGATAATTTATCCTGAGATGTCGCTTCTCATTGCATCCATAATAGATTATTTGGCTTTTAAAACTCCTTTTATATCCTTTCTTCATTTTTTCCTTTCTTGTTAGAGAGGAACCTTTTTACTTGATTAAAGTTGAGAGCTAGTTGATCATCTTCACTATTATTATCACTTTCACTTGAAGAGGTTATTGAAGAAATGAAATGAGTTTCAGCATGTACCACTTTAGCCTTAAGGTTAGATCTTTCTTTCTTTGACCTTCATAACTAGCTAGTTTTTTAATATGATTTCATAAGCTAGAAGTTTGCCTATGAGTTCATCCAATGAAAGTGCCTTCAACTTGTTTGCCTCTTTCATGGCAGTCTTTTTAGCTTTCCACTTATCCTTAGGTAGAGTTTTAAGGACCTTGGCCATCACATCCTCATTAAAGTATGTCTTTACCAAACTCTTTAATGTCTCCACTATGTCAATGAATGGAGTATACATTTTAGTAATGGACTCATAAGGTTGGTATACAAATGTTTTATACTTATAGGTATGCATTTATATCTTTTTCTTCTTGACATCATTGGTTCTCTCTCATGTTAAGTTTGGAGTTTATCTAAGATCTCTTTAGTTGATGTACACATTTAAAACTTAACATGTTGAAATTTATGGATGACACAAAATAGGACATGCATGACCCCTTCTATTCTTTAGGTTAGCCTTCTTCTTCTTTTGTGTCCAGTCACTATTGGATTTGGATAATAAGATATCTCTAACTAGTTTTGTTAGAAATGCTCATTATTCTTTTATTATGTCTCAAAGGTCTATAGTTTCACTAATAAGAAAGATCTCTATTTTGTTTTTCTATACCTATAATCATCACCTTTGAAGAACTAACGCTTGTGGATTGATATTCTTATTGGCTTGTCATTTGTCTTTACTCTTTACATTGAAGTTTGATCAAAAGAGATCTTACTCTGATATCACTTATTATCCTAAAAAAGCCTTAGTGGTAAAGTAAAAAAGTAATAGCAAAATTTGCAAGAAGTGAATGTGTCAATTAAAGATGTTCAATCACATATTGACATATATAATTTTTAGAGATTCAACATAATCTTGGCTTGCATCTTCTCTTCTAGAAACCACTAGAGAGTTTACACTATTATGTAACTTATAAGTGTTACTTAGGCTCTTCACAACCAAACTTTTGGGTGTTGCTCAAACCTATATTGAGATAGATTTCCTAGAAACTATCTTAAAGTCTATCCCAAAATAGATTGCAAGCACTATATTAAGTCTTACATAAGTTTTCTTTGAGAACTATACTTTTTAACCTAGAGTTGATTCTCACGTACAAAGATATAACTTGTGCAAAATGGAATAGCTATATTCAACCTTAAAGGTAGTTAAAAAAACATAATTTTACCTAATAAAGGGCTTATTTAAGAGAAGTAAATGATTGTTCACAGTTAAACAACTAGTTTTTCTGATAACCCTAAAAAGAAAATTTTGTGAGTACTTATTAATTTTTCTTACTTGGATTATAGAAAGGACATCTCCTCTAGTTTTTCCTACTTGGATTATAAAAATGGCATCCCTTCTGACTTGAACATAGATAGAAGAACAATTGAAAAAGTTGTAAAACCTCTAAGTGATCATATTATATTTACTTTCTTTTATATTTTTTTCTAAAGCACACATTTTGTGTAATTATTCTTGTATTGGGTAATTTAAGAGTAGTTTAATAAGTGATTCTCCTTTTCAAAATTAAGAACAAAAATGAACAATATAAGAGAAGATTGAGCTCATAATAAAATAACAATTTCATTATATTATGTATTCATGAGATTCAAATATATAATTAAGATAAAATTTGAGGTTTTAATATTAATTAAATATGTAAGTACTTTTATAATGTTATTAAAAAATTAAAGTAAATTAGGTTCTAAATTTTTTTGTAAAATTATTAAATAAAATAATTAAATATATAAAATTAAATATATTTCTATGTTCAAATAATTTATAGGTAAACTCAATCAAATAGTAAAAGTAAAATTTTGCTATACGATTTTATGATTTAACATGTTACATACATACATACATACATACATCCATACATACATACATATATATATATATATATATATATATATATATATATATATATATATATATATATATATATATATATATATAACAACAAAGTGGTTTGTGTCGGGGTTTTAT
>CATIWR010170191.1:0-53827 GCA_949677035.1 Omphalea diandra | reverse complement strand
ATTGATGAGTTTTTTTTTTATTTTTTTTCTTTTTTTGTTTGTGTTTCAATCATATATATATTGGTGTCTATATATATATATATATATATATATATATATATATATATATATATATATATATATATATATATATATCGTATCCCACTTATCAAGAGGATAATTGATTTTTTCCTACAAAAAGATTTGTGCTTGTGAGATTAATTCTTAATTTTGATTGTTGCAAAGAATCACTTCAAACAATCACGACTAATTACTTTGATTCATTCATAAAATACCAAGGTCCTCAGGCACAGGTTTGCATGTGGGTTGAGGTTCTTCCTTATTCGAACTTGATCTGGCTTTCTGAGGGAGTCACTTCTAAGTGTAAAGTTGTTGGGTCTCAAGGCAGGTCGTTTGGGGTTCATATCTTTATAGGAGGTTTCAAGGTGTTTGATAGAGATACAAGTATCTCAAAGGGATCATGAAAGGTAGGTTTTAGAAAGGTTGATTGAGTGTATGAGGTTTTAAAGTATTTCTTAATCCTCTTTAGTTGGTCTTTAAGCCTCTGAATCTCAATCGCCTTTCTCTTGATTTCATCAGTTTAAGCTCTTTAGTCCATCATTTTCACCACCGTTGTATGATTTTCCTCAATTTGAACTTAAAGCCTTATCATTAGCTCATAAACTTCTTTATGATGATTTGCAAACCTACGGTCAATCTATTAGACTCACATTGAGAACTAATCCACCTTGGATTCTATATTTTTAAGAACCTTATTATGCACTTAAGCATTGTTAGATTGCCAGTTCAAGATAGCTTCTGCAGAAGTGATGTTTAAGGGTTAACTCTTCGAATTTGTTCCTGTTGGATTTTTTATATTTGTCATGGTCCAAATTTACGTGTTGAGGTTAGTTTGGTCTGATAAAGGTGGGAAATCATCACTAGAGAATGGTTGTTGGTACATACATATTTGAGGTAATGGTTAAGGATAGATAGGTGATGATGAAGTAATTAAAGAAGAATCATACTCCTTTTTTATCCATTTAAAGGTTTGTTTATAATAGGGTAATGGCCTTTTGGCTTCAGGTTCTATTTTGGGCTTAGGAATTTTGAGAGAGTTTACTAATGGTGGATATGTTTTTGGACCTGGACCATATTTGATAAAATAATCATATTTTCCTGATGGTTCTCTAAGCAGGCCAACAGACAAGTCACCATCTTCATAACTCTTTTTCAAAGTTTCCTAAAAAATCTACCTTTTTCCTTTCCTGCCCTTTTTGACCGGTTATCATCATCATCCTCCCAATCAAAGAGACAATATGGACAATAACAGGTATCAAAGAAACAATATCCATCCCTTTCAAAGGGATACCGAAGTTTCATCAGCCATAAAATGGACAATTGGCATATCAATTTTTAGCTCATAAGGGCTTATCATGAACTATGTAGAGAAGACTATTGAATTTATGGAAGAAGTTGAAGGACTTTTGAACCTTATTTCTATCATTTCGTCTACTCTTCTATAGTAGACCAGCTCAGTAGATTGGATGGATTGAGTATTTTCATGCATCTTTTTGTAACTAGTGATCCATTTTTCTGAAAGTAGTTAGAGCACTTTATTTTTAAAAATCTATCTTAGGATGTGGATGCAAATAGGAGCAATTTGAGTGTCAGCTACTATTAACAAAGCATTATTCTTATGAGGAAGTGAAAGATCTATTGCATGGTCTTGGATTCTATAGATCATTTGATAATAAAGAGTAGTTGTTGTAACTGTGGCTACTTATGGAGCCCCTGTGATCTGTATTTGTACCCTTTAGTGCACTCAGTACATGTGGATCTGTCAAAGATAGATTAAAGTTTGGGTAGAAAGTGAACATCACTGATCTGACATTCAAAGACATTTCCACTGTTCGTATGACAACATGTTGGTATTCCAAGTATTTGTTATCAAGTAGAGCAATTTTGGAGAACACAGACAAACATTTCCTACCATGATAGCTCACTGCTAACCTTATTGCCCTGAAATGGATATGAGTGTAGCCCTGATTCATCCATTGTTATATGAATTCTGGGGGAATTTTTAAGCAAATAAATTGTTCTTCTTCAGTTGCCTGAATGGGACATTGATCAAAACTGAAGGATTCGACATATTTCTTGATGGCTTTTGAAGAACACCTTATCATGGTTTTGGTAGAGCATTTCCATGAATTCTTGTTCTTTTGGAAGACATCATTTGGCTTAAAGAAAGGGATATTAGTGTCTTGTATTTTTTGGTTATCTGGGATGTAACTTAACTCATATAGGTAATCTATTTTAGAAGAGGATGATCTTCTAAAGATAGGTGGTGATGGAATAGTAACAATGAGTGGAACTCATGGAGTGGTTTGAGAAAAGGATGGGGTGTTTACAGATAGAATAGTAATAGTAAATGGTGTTTTCATGATGGATTAAACGCCTCCAGCATCAATCATACATACTATTTACCTTCCCAAAAAATGAATGAACATCAAGGCTCTGATACCAATTCAGCACATGCATAGAATACAGTTATGGCTATAGCTACAAGATGTCTTCTTTAACAAGCCACTGCCCTTTTAGTACTCTATAGATGGAAATTAATACCATAGTTGAATTACTTCTTGTAATAAAAGGAGAATAATAGTAGTAATCATTCAGCCTTTGGTAAGAGAGATTTTAGAAACTCATGATTTATTTCAAACACAAGCAATTTCTATAAAGGATTTTCTACCTTAAATACAAATTGATATCTCTTTATATAAGAGAGAAAAACAAATACTAGTTAGCATCTTCCAGTTTGTCATCGTACAATTATTACAAGCTTTTTCCTTTTACAACTCACACTACACTGACTTACTAACTTTTATTATTACAAGCTCACACTATCATATTTTATGCTTTATTTGTGGATAGGCTTATGTGAAGGGGACATGTTCATATTTTTATAGTCTGAGTCATCACTGTCAATGGACTTCTTTTCAAGAGTTTTATCTGCCTCGTGCTTCATATAGTAATCATATAATTCATATGGGTCCTGAAAATTTGGATCAGGAATATAGTCTCTTTCTGTCAAATCATTTTGTAGGCACTATGGCCTAAATGACTCACCCAATGTACTATTGTCTTTCAAGAGACTTTGGTGATATCTAGCTGACAAGGTATCCTAAGGAGCATCTTCTACCAAGGATTGTCATATTTCTTTAGGGATTACTTTATTTTGTCTGCACATGAATCTCTGAAAATCCTTAAATTGTTCATAGTTATCCAAAGCATCAGTCCAAAGTGAGAACTGATTTTATTTGTAAATGTAGAAATAGGCCATGGGCTTCAGTGAGGTCCCTATAGGTCCAACTAGACAAGGTCTATGAAGAGTATAGACTAGTATTTTATGATAAGTCGTTTGTGGCTTACAGTACTAGTATTTTGCCTTAGCAGACTCAATCCATCTGTCTAGAGGTTGAAACCATTCCAAGAAGGTGACCATTTAAGGATTTTTCCTTGAGCCATCTCGAACTTCTGTTAAGTAGGACCATAAATAATACTATCGTATTTCAACTGTTATGGTATATAGATGGCAGAAATACCATAGAAAAGTCAGTAGTTCTTTTGGCCATATCCAGGATCCTTCATTGGCAGTGAAAATGTCTAAAAAACTGTAGACCTTTAAGAAAGGATATATTAGAAGAAAACCAAGGATATCAAGAAATATGGGACCATAAGTCTTTAGGAGTAAGGATTGGTAAACAAGAAGTTGCTTCATTGCCACCTCGGTTATTTTTGAGTAAGTTGTTGGAATTTGGATTTCAAGAGGGACTCCAGTCTTTAGATACAATTGTGGAGAGGTGGAGGAAGAGGCTAAGGATTCCATTAAGATTAGAGGGATTATTTTTTCTTTGTGGATTAGGGAGATAGATTGTGGTATGGATAAGAAATCAAGGATGAGGTTTGTATCTCTTTTTATATGTTCCATATTGAAATTATACTTGCTAAACCAGTCTTTACACTTGAGCAACTAAGGATGGCACATTTTTTCCTTTGATTTATAGCATCTTTCATCCATAAGGATTATAAATCAATGTCTAATCAAATGAAATTCAAACTTTTTTATCCCATTTTTTTACTGTCAATATCTTTTTGAAGGTGAAATGATAATGGACTTCTGACTCCTTAAACCATCTACTTGCATAAGCATAAATTCATTTTTTATTGTCCTTTTCTTCAAAGAGTACTGCACACCAATAGTTATCACTAGCATCCATCTGTAGTATCCTTTTTTCAGTTGAAGGAATTTGGAAAGGTGGCAAATTCTGCATCTCTGTTTTTATTCTTTTGACAACCTATGTCAAACTAGTACTCCATTTTGGTGGATTCTTCTTTAGCATCTGCCTGATTTGCCTTTTTAGTGACGTGGGGGACAAAGTCTCATAAATAATTAGCAATTCATATAAATTATTGTTATTGCTTTTGAGTAAGATTTTTATCTAAAAACTTTAATAATTCAGTGGCAATATATGGACCAGGTTTGTACTGACCATCCTTGAACGTCATCCCAAGGAACTTTATCTCTTCTTTTGCCACTTGCAATTTTATGGATGACAACATTACTCTAAATATTTTTGTCAACTCCATAAATTGTGATAAGATTGCTTGGTGGGAATCTTTATCTTTTGAAAATAGTAGCACGCCATCAATATATATCAAAGCACTATGGAGGATAGGCTCATATATCCTGATCATTGCCTTTTGAAAAAGTGAATGGGCCACCTTGAGGCCAAATGGCATTACTGTCTATTGATAGTGTCAACTGGGGATACAAAATGCTATTTTTGGACAATCTTTTGACTTGATTCCTAACTGCCAGAATCCTGCCTTAAGATCAAATTTTGAAAAATATCTTCCCTATGATAGATGAACAAACAATGAAGAAATTTTTGGAAGAGGAAACTTATCATCTGTTAAAAAATGATTTAAAGGCTGATAGTCTATGACAAGTCTCTTTTTCCCTCGAATTTTCTCAGATCACTTGTTAACATAGAATGTCTGACAAGCCCAATTAGAATTGGTAGGTTCAATGATTTTTTAGGCTAGCAATTGAGAACATTCCTGGTAGGCTAAGGTTAGAACTTCAAGACTCATTCCTAGATGGCTAGCTTTGTTGAGTTCATATCTTCATTCATTTTAAAGGGTAGGCTTATGAAAAACTCCGGGTTGGTCCATAAGGATTTTAGATGTTTGGTTAAGAATTTTGTATGGGTATTGGCACAACAATGGGCTTAAAGGTCTTGGTAAATGTTCAAAAAGGTTAGGGAAATTTAGGTAAAAAGTGTTTAGGCTAGGAATAATGAATTGATTGTGGTATAAGGTTGGAAGTAGTTTTTAAACTTAAAGCCCTTGGGTAGGACCCTAAGCTTAGACAATTTCCAATAAAGATCAAAACCAATAACAAGGTCCTTATCTAGCAATGATGATCTAAGACGTTTCATGTGGACTTGACAACTAGGAAAAAATTGAACAGTAATGGGTTTTGCTGTCATCAGACTTGTATGAAAAATTTCTCCATTTGCAGCCTTAAAATATTTTTTGTGAGGCTTCCAAAACCTTGAAGGGAGAACGTTTGGGTTAAACATGGAAATATGAGCTCCTATATTAATGAAGCCATAACCTTAATGGCTTTGAGAATTTCTCTAGCATGCTGTCTTTCTTTTTTTTCCCTGTACTTCGTCCTTTTAAAGAGTCTCCATTTTTTCCTTGAGGATAATTCTTCAGGCCTTTTCATCTTGAAAAAGTGTTTCTTCTTTGAAGGGTAATGATAATTCTTTTCATCACCATTACACTTGATAAGCAAGTCTAACCTTTTACACAACTTCTTAAGTGAAGGATCCTTCTGTCTATCTGACATTTGATGAATGACCTTCCTCTGATCATAAAGTCTTTCTAAACTTTGGATCATCAACTGATATATTTCTCCAAAGGATAGGTAATTGACAGACTTCTCCTTTTGCTAAAAAATATGATGCATTGATGAAGCCAATAATTTTGGGAGAGAAGTTATGAAAGCTTGCTTTAAGTTAGGATTTGCCTATCCACCTAACTAATAATACCTTTCTGACATTCTCTGATAATGGAGGTCTAAATCTTTTTTAAACAACGAACAACGCTTCATGTTAAAGAACTCATTTTGAGTAGTATCAGTGAAATCTTATGGCTTTCCAAAAAATTCACTATAAAGCATTGCCAAAAAATTTTGAAGCTCCTGGGCTTTGCACTAGTCGTAATTTCAAATATTTGTCACATGCCATAAACCAGCCTTGCATTCTTCTAGTTAACCTAATCACAAACTCTTCTAACACTATTTTCAAAATAGTTTTTGGTTCTTTCATATGAGAATCAATCCAAGCCCTGAATTCTTAAAATTTGTCTCTGTAAAATTCTGGGTTCAAATTGTT
The DNA here is from genome assembly GCA_949677035.1 of Omphalea diandra. Taxonomy (NCBI): domain Eukaryota; kingdom Viridiplantae; phylum Streptophyta; class Magnoliopsida; order Malpighiales; family Euphorbiaceae; genus Omphalea; species Omphalea diandra. The sequence goes on along the minus strand of CATIWR010170191.1, from coordinate 47,381 downwards.
CAAAGAAAACCAAGGTCCTTCACTATTGAAAGGAGGTGGTCGCACCAGTGAAGGAGGAGTGGTGTCTATATTCTAATTAGGAGGATCAACATTATAAGAAAGATTAGTAGTGGATTCTCTTATTTAAGGATCTACCATAAATTGGACTGAAACTTCTTCTTTTTCTTCATCTGGCAACTCTGTACCTATCTCTTCTAATGATTCAGACTCAGAGGATTAAAAGGAGAATTCTTCAATTTAGGAGTTTATCATTAAGAAAGATGGGATTGAGGTGGTGGCTTTGTCTAAATAGGTGACAATTAGGTTCATCATTTAGGCTTTTGATGATTTATCTTTTTTATGTGATGGTTTTTCAATAGATTCTATTGATAAGCTTGAGTGCAATGAAGTATCTTGGGTTCTTTTTGGTTTAGGATTCATTGGAAACTTTCTCAACTTCAATTTCTTGTGAAAGAGATTAGTAGAGAGTCCAAGATATTCAAGTTCTGCAGTTGTTAGAGTGTGGATTATAGGAACTTTCAAGGTGTATGATAGAGATACAGGTGCCTCAAAGGGATCATGAAAGGTATGTTTTAAAAAGGTTGATTGAGTGTGTAAGGTTTTAAAGTCTTTCTCAATTCTCTCTACTTGGTCTTTAAGCCTCTGAATCTCAGTCACCTTTCTCTTGATTTCATCAGTTTGAGCTCTTTAGTCCACCATTTTCATCACCCCTTTATGTTTTTTCTTAATTTGAATTTGAAGCTTTATCATTAGCTCATAAACATTTTTTGATGATCTGTAAGCCTATGGTCAATATGTCAGACTTGCATTGAGAATTGATCCACCTTGGATTCTATATTTTTAAGAATCATGTTCTGCACTTGAGCATTGTTAGATATCCAGTTTAAGACAGGTTCTGTAGGAGTGATGCTCAAAGGTTGACCCTTCGAATCTGTTCCTATTGGAATTTTGATATTTTCCATGGCGCGAATTTGGGTGTTGATGTTAGTTTGGTCTGGTAAAGGTGGAAAATTATCACTAGAGAATGGTTGTTGGTACATACATATTTGGGCTAATGTTTAAGGATAGGTAGGTGATGATGGAGTAATCAAAGAAGAATCATACTCCTTTCTTATCCATTTAAAGTCTTGTTTGTAACAGGGTAATGGGTTTTTAGCTTTAGGTTTTGTTTTGGGTTTAGGACTTTTGAGAGAGTTTACTGATGGTGGATATGTTTTTGGACTTGGACCATATTTGACAAAATAATCATATTTTCCTGATGGTTCTCTAAGCAAGCCAATAGATAGGTCACCATCTTCATATCTCTTTTTTAAAGTTTTCTCAAAACATCTGCCTTTTTTCCTTCCTGCCCATTGTGATCGATGATCATCATCATCCTCCCATTCAAAGAGATAATCTGGATAATAATAGGTATCAAAGAAATAATGTTCATCCTTTTCAAAGGAATATACCAAAGTTTCATCAACCATAAAATGGACAATTGGCATATCAGTTTCTGGCTCATAAGGGCTCATCATGAACTGTGTAGAGAAGACTGTTGAATTTATGAAAGAAGAGGAAGGCCTTTCAAACCTTGTCTCTACCTTTTTATCTGCTCTTCTATAGTAGACTGGCTCGATAAATTGGATGGGTTGTGTATTTTCATACATCTTCTCATAACTAGTGATCCATTTTTTTGGGAGTAGTTGGAGTAATTCATTTCTAAAGATCTACATAGGATGTGGATGCAAGTAGGAGCATTTTGAGTGTTAACTATTATTAACAATGCATCATTCTCATGGGGAAGAGAAAGATTTATTGCATGGTTTTGGACTTTATAGATCATTTGATAATGAAGAGTAGTTGTTGTAGCCATGGCTACTTGTGGAGCCCATGTGATTTGTATTTGCACCTTTAGAGCACTTAGAACATGTGGATCTCTCAAAGACAGATTAATGTTTGGGTAGAAAGTGAACATCGTTGATCTAGTATTCAAAGGCGTTTCCACTATTCCTATGACAACATGCTAGTATTGCAAGTATTTGTTATCGAGTAAAGCAATTATGGCAAACACAGGCAAACCTTTCCTGGCATGATAGCTCACTACTAACTTTATTGCTCCGAAGTGGATATGAGTGTAGCTCTAAAAGACATGTGGTATGAAGTAGAGCAATTCTGGTAATGATATGAGTGTAACTCAAGACATGTGGATCTCTCAAAGACAACTTAAAGTTTAGGCTAAAAGTGAACATCACTGATCCAATATTTAAAGACGTTTCCACTGTTCTTGTGACAACATGCTAGTATTCCAAGTATTTGTTATTATTATAATCCTTAAAATTATTATAATTTTTAATACACTTAAATTAATAAAATCGTTGATTTCATATAATTATTATAATTTTTCGCGCCCGGACAAAATTCTATCACAAATTGTTTAAATTATTAGAAAAAACATGTCAAGAATATGAAAAACTCTGAATTCATATAATTTTTGAATTCTTAAAATTATAAAAATTTTTGGGATAAACACTAAAAATTCTATCAAATTCATACTCGCGATGCCTTAATCGACTAAATTCATAAAAAAAAAACTAAAGATTATTAGAATTTTCTTTTATTTTGTATGCTTTTTAGACTGTTTAAAATTATTAAAATTTTCTTAATCAACACTAAAAATTAGAAAGATCGCTTATTTTGTATAATTATTATAATTTTCTTTGAGATCCAACAATAATTCCATCAAATTGCTACTTGTGATGTCCCAATCAATTAAATTCTTAAAAAAAATACTAAAGATTAAAAAAAGTCGTTGATTTCATATATTTATTAGAATTATTAAAATTATTAGAATTTTCTTAATAAACACTAAAAATTAGAAAAATCTTCCATTTCATATACTTGTTAAAATTCTTAAAATTATTATATAGGATGAATACTCACGATATCTTAATCACTTAAATTATTAGAAAAATACTTCAATAATATGAGAGTCTCTAAATTCGAATAATTTTTTGAAATCTTGAAATTATTTCAATTTTCTTAATAGACATTTAAAATTAGAAAAATATCCAATTGTGTATAATTATTAGAATTTTTACATTATTATAATTTTCTTAACATAATTATTAGAATTTTAAAATAATTAAAATTTTCATAATAAACAAAAAAATTAGTAAATCATTGATTTCATATAATTATTATAGTTTTCTTCGCAACTAGACAAAAGTCTATCAAATTGATAGTCGTGATGCTCTAATTACTTAGATTATTAGAAAAACACTTAAAAATCTCTGAATTCACATAATTTTTTAAATTCTTAAAATTTTATTAATAAACAATAAAAATTAGAAAATCTTTGATTTCATATACTTATTAGAATTCTTAAAATTATTAAAATTTTCTTAATCAATATTAAAAATTAGGAAAATTTCTAATTTCCTATAATTATTATAATTTTCTTTGAGACTGGATAATAATTCCATCGAATTGATATCCATAGTGCTCTAATGACTAAATTCTTAAAAAACACGAAAAATTAGAAAATTTTTTATTTTATGTATTTATTAGAATTCTTAAAATTATTAGAATTTTCTTAAAAATTCTGAAAATTAGAAAAAAATTCAATTTTGTATACTTCGATTTTGTCTACTTGTTAGAATTATTAAAATTATTATAATTTTTTCTATTGATTTTAATTTTCAATATTCTTAAAAAATAAAATTTAATTAATTGTTGCTCATAAATAATAAAAAAAAAATTAAAGAATTGACTTAAGAAAGCAGAGAACTAATGCAAAAAATAAGGAAATTAACTGTATAGAGGGAAATAATTCCCTCCAATATTTATAAATTTTCTCCAATACATAAGGATATTATTGGATCAAGTTTATCCCATACCATTTTTGAATATAGATGTTTGAGATCAACTCTCCGGAACTGTGCAACTCATGCAGAGGCATTTATTATGCATCCTAATTATTTTGGTAGTGGTCATGTTAATTATTTTTTTATATTTTTATATTTTTTTAAAATAATAAAAAATATTTTTATTCATAAATAATCATATAATATCTATAAAATAACATAATTTTATGATTTAAAGTACTGTATAAAATCAATCATCAACACTACTAATAGTTGTGTATTGAGTTAACTCCAAAATTATAATTCTATTTTCACTACGAATATTCTCCGATAACTTTATAGTTTTATCATATGAAGATCTACAGTAGATATATTGTTGTAGTCTAATGTGAAGTGAAATTTATGTAATATACCAAAATAAAATTTGAGAAATAATGCCTAATAAGATATTATCGTATATTATTAAATAATCAATTTCAAACCACTAAAACTCTTAAAAAAATAAAAACTCTCACTAAGAGAAAAAACAACGAATTTAAAACAAAAAGTCTAAAAAAAAGATAAAATAAAAACTCATAAATAAGATAAAATAACACATCTTATTAAAGTGGATCAAGAAAAAGAAAAAAGAAGAAGGTATCACCGGTAGAATATTCTGATGATAGCCTGAAAAGTTATTTTTAGAGAATATATGAGAGGCAACTAGGATTTAATTGTGTATTGATGTTAATAAATATGTTATCGTAAAAATATGTTATTTTTATATTTAACTTTTTTTTTTTGAAAAAATAGGTCTAACATTTTAATAATTATAAAATAAAAAAATTATTTCAAATATATGCACTTTAAATATAAGAAAATAAATTTTAATTCATTTTGTAGCATTTTAACTAGATAAATTCTAACTGTTATAATTTTAAAAGTAATAAAAGTAAAAAATATTTTGCCTTCTAGTTTTGTTCCCTATTACTTCTGATAAAAATAATAATATATCTTGTGTTTAGAATAATGAATTAAAAATATGAATATTAGAAATTTAAAAGATACAAGCAATTTAAAAATAAATTTTTATAAAATTCAGTCAAATCATCATCTAAAATTTATAAAATTTGTGAGAATTTTAAAATTTTGATAGAAATATATCATAAAAATTTGTTTATTAAAAACTTAAAGGATTTTAGGGGTCACTTTATAATTGCAATGGGTTCATTATCTAAAATACTTAAAATCATATATATATATATATAAACATAAACAGCAAAAACACAAACTTGCAGCATAGAACAGAATAAAAGCACACGACCAGAAAGAAGAACGCCATAAATTACTTTCATGGCATGACAGAATATCATTAAGAAAACGGCATAATTGGATTTACCTCTTGGCCTTAACTCATCAGAATGAAAAAGAATTTGACAGCAATAGACACATATCCCTTAATAACTACAGTTGCAATCAATTATTAATTGGTGAATTACGCTAAATTCATCAATCTCAGCAGTAAATAAAAGAGGAAAAAAGAAACTGACATCCCAAAATTGTGTATTTAAAAGAAAATAAAATCCTTCAGTTTTTTCAACCAGATTTCTTCCCTCTTAAGTTTTCGTCCAGATTTCAATTTTCACGATGTTAAATTCTAGGAATAAATTTTGATGCTCATATCTAACATATGGATTTCACTACAATGAATACAACACAAGTATTCAAGTAAAGTGAGAAAAGGGAATTCTTCTGCTGAATAATAAATTACAAATTGTTGCTATACATTCATACAAACCAGAATACGAAAAGATTTAACTCTTACACTACTGAGATTGCAGGTAACCCAGTGACTTGAATGAATTAAAATAATTTTACATAAAGGTCTTCATGCTGCTTCCTGATCCGAACTTTCTTTCCATATTACCTGACTAGCCGCAGACTATACGTTGTAGGAGCGGGAGGACCACACTCTGCCTCTCAAAAGTTGATTGAGATAGAGAACTGAATATCAGAGGGATTTGCATAAAATTTTCAGAGTCCCAACCCCTGGGATCCACCTCACGTTGATAACTGTCTATCTCTTCTATGTTCTATCAAAGAGGATGCTTTCAAAATGTCCTTTCGGTCTATAACTTTTTGACACATGAACACAGCCTCACTAGAGATTGATGGAGAGATTTGCGAGTGCAAATAGGTGTGCTCAAGAAATCATAAACGCTCTAACAAGCATGCCAAAAAAAAAAAAAACCCATAGCTTATTCTGTAATTCTCCACTGAAATATCTTAAGCTTCACCAACCAACAGCAGATTTGAAGACATTTTATTCTTGCCGCTGCAAAAGTATAAGACATTTATTAGCTATTAATTTACAGCAGAAAGCAGTTTGATATCTGCAGTATAATCTCAAATAGTGATCAGAAATAAGGGAAAAGAGATGAAAATCCGACATGTTGAGCATCAGCTAGCAACGGGATATACAAGGGAAACGCCTGGCTGAAGCTTTGTGTCGGGATATCGTTAGTAGATCTGTCCAATTTGATTATTCTTAAAGATAGTCCTTCAGCTACTTTTCTTGAAGCAAACATAATCTGCATATGTGATTACATGGTTTAGATTTCTATTTAAGATAGCATACATCCAAAAAGCAATAGCAAACACATTCAGGTATGAGGCTACATATAGATGCACCAATTATCATTTGCTGCTCGTGCTATCACATGAAATTTATGCACTTGGGTGGACACCTACTACGGGGAAAAGAAGGCTAGAAAATAATCCAACCCAAATTTTATCATGTAAAATTGAATTCACCATCTCAATTCTCAAGCCGGCCTTCTGGGATGAAAAGATGCTGGCAGATCTAAAAACTCAAGCACTATAGAAACCATGCATCAAAAGTTTAACAAAGCAACTTTTAGATTTTCTACTTGAGTTGCATGGAGTGCAAGGTACCATGGCATGCACATAATTTGACAATTTTAAACATTGATGGCATACAGAGAAAAGAACCGGCAATGTGCCACCAAGTTCAACTATCCCAGTGGTTTTGTGTGGATCACCTCCCAGGATTTCCAGAGCGTAGTTTATCGCAACACGAGCATAGAAACCTTTTTCTCCGAATTCTACATGATCACATCAATTTCATCCAAGTCAGGTTATTTTACAATTCAGTGACCGCAAGACAGCCCAGAAAAGGCTCCCTGCGGGAAGATGGCAGCTTTAATTATTTATCCTTAGAATGTCAACTTCATCATTTAACATGTGAAACATCTCATCAAGTAGCATTCTTCTAGAAGCAAAATGAACACAAAACTAGACTCCTGCCAATATCCAGGAAACATAAACGTGAAACAATATAGACAAGAAGCGAATTGAAAACTCCAGCTTGTCTGCTGCCCTTCGATTATCCACATGAACTAAAAAAAAAAAAAAATCATTAACCAAAAGTGGTTCATGCATAATGCCACATTATCAAATCATTAACCAAATTACAAAATGACATTCCCCAAATACTAATCATTAATCAAAACTGGTTAATGCATAATGCCACATGACCAAATCCCCAATTGCATAGCTCATTAAAGAAAAGAACAAAAAAGGAACCAAAAATAATAATAATAAAAAAAAAGCCACAATGATAAGTAGAAGTACAACCAATGACCTTCCTTTGCCTAAACCTTCAAACGCTCCATCTCCCTCCCGACAATCCCAGACCTCACCAAACTTCCAATAGTATTCAAAACCATCTTCACATCCTGCCATCTATCCCCACTTGCCAATCTCTTATACAAATAACTATCAAACGTCATTCTCTGCACATACTCATCCCCACACAGCTCAACCAACGCCTCTCTCCCCACATTACTCCCATAAAACACCCTCTGCAACAAATCCAAGAACCTAAACGTACTCAAATACTTCCTATCCCACTCTCTCAAATACTCCCTCTTCAAGTCCTCCTCCCACACCATCTTCTCCCCTCCCTCCGACGCCTTTACTATCGCCTCTCCACACATCCTCCCCGACTTCGCAGCGAAGTATATCCCTTCCCCCGAGCACTTGGTCACGTACCCCGCTGCGTCCCCCACCAGCGCCACCCTCCCTCGTACCCGTCTCGGCCTCGGGTGCTCTGGTATTGGGTGGGCCTCCACTTTGATCACTTTTCCACCGTTGATCTTGTGCTTAACCCTTTCTCTTATCCCTTTCTGATATAGTTTGATGTCTGGTTTTTTGCACACTGTGCCTGTGCCGACAGCCACGTGGTCGCATTTAGGGAACACCCACGCGTAAAAATCGGGAGACACGTCATCGCCTACGTACATCTCAGCGAGATTTTGGTAGTACTCCATTTTGTCGTCGGGCAATCTGATTCGCTCTTGGAATGCGATGGCACAAGTGTAATTTCCGGCGTTTATCGACTTGGCGACTCGGCTGTTGGCTCCGTCAGCTCCGATGATGACGTCAACGGCTAGGGTGCGTTTGGTGTTGTCGATGGTGTGGTGGATGATGTAAGGATGGGCTCGGGAGGAAGGGATATCGAGATGCGTGACGAGTGCGGGGATTAAATGAGCGCCGTTAGATTGGGCGCGGGAGCGGAGGAAGGAATCCAGTACTTCGCGGCGGAGCATGGGGATGGACTCGTGAGACTTGAGCGTTTTGGACCCGAAGTCGACGGTGAGATTAGAAGGGGATATGATTTTCATCTGGGTGACGTGGCGGTCGATTAAGTAGAGAGGGATGGAGAACTCGTCTATCATGCACAAAGGAATGGCGCCGCCGCAGGGTTTGGCTACGGAAGTATTACGCTCGAAGAGGAAGGTTTCGATCCCGCCAGCGGCAAGGGCTTCAGCGGCGGAGGAGCCAGCAGGTCCGCCCCCAATGACGGCGGCCCGTAGCTTGCGACCCGAAAGGGAGGAGGAAATGATGGAAAGACTGGTTGAGGATTTCGAGATGGTGCATTTGGAGATTTTGAGTGGAGAGAGGAAACAAGTTTGAAGGTAGACTTGGGTTGTAGCCATGGGAGTAGGAGAGAAAGGAAGGGAAGTGAGTGTTATTAGCATGGAAAATGGAGAAGGCTTTGGCTTTTGCGCAGTTGGATTGGTTGCTAGGGTGAGATGGCATTTGAATTTTTTGGAAATTTAGTTAGTGTTGTTTCATGTTCTTTTTTCATTGGTGCAATGTCGTTTCTGTCACTTTCTGTATTTTATTGTGGCTTTTGACGGGACATCTATCATATATATTGATTCATATCTTATTATTTTTTTTATTTTTTTATCTTATTTTACAATCTTTATGACTTTTAAAAACTTAAAAAATATTGATTTATATTATGATTATATTTCTTTAATAATCTCAAATTATATATAATTCTCAATAATAAATATTATGTATAAAAATAATAGATAAATATTAAAAAATTAAATATAATATTTAAAATAATAAATAATATATCAAAAATCACTTTTTATTTTATATTATTTAATAAGTATAATAAATAATAATATTACTTAAAAATTATATAATTCACTTTAAAAATCTTAAAAATTAAAATTAATTTCAAACCATAACAAATGCGAAATATCTATGGATTGCATACTCAAAATAGTGACTCACATCTACCGAGAGGCAAGTTAGGCCGCTAATTGGATAACAGATTTTAGCATTCAATTTTTAGTTAAAAAGTCAAATAAATCCCTAAATTTATAAAGGAATGATAAATGGAAATAAAATAAATTTTTACATGAAAATTACTCAGATCTTGTATTATTTCGTCATTAAAATTCAATATAGTATACTCAAACTAGAAATTTTGTGATTTAAGTATTTAAATAAATAACTATCAGAGAGATGGTTGATGATTATAATGTTCATCATACTCATATTTTCACTGTAAACTGCATTTTCATTGCTCAAATCATCATGATCAGCCATAACTCCAACAAATTACATCTTAGTTTTTATTAATTTATTCCTCAATCATCTAATGACTTCTAAAACTCTGTCTAAGAAAGGATTATCATGTCATTCAAAATACTTACTTTTTTTTTCTACCACCATAAATTCACATAATTTAAAACATGAGTTATCACAAATAATCTCAACAATACTAATAAAAAAAATTGATAAATTTGTTTCAATTTTCGTCATCTTTACTTTATAATTAGGGCAATAGTAGAATTTTCAACCTGGATTTGCTTCATTCTAAGCCGCTATTAGTGGTGTTTTTTTTTTTTTTTTTATAGTAGCAGTATTTTTGCACACCATTATTCTATTATTCAACCTCTTTCCCCCCGATATCGACTGCAATTGAATGAATGATAAAAGTTGCATTTTTTTCAAATCCTACTAATCATTTTGTCATTTTTAACATTATTTTTTTATTTTTTTATTTTCTCTCTTTAAAAATGATTTTATAATTATTAAATTACATTTATAACACATGTGCCCTTCTCAAATCATATGTTGAAATTTTATGATGAACTAGTATAAGATCAGAAATAATTTTGACAAAAAAAATTTACTTTGTCTTTAGTAGTCACTCCATTATTAGTTGAAAGACTTATTTGACCTTTTAGCCTTTAATTTTAAATAGAAGACATTATTTTGATGTCCATTCTTTAGGCATTCGACCATGGCTTTAGCATGATATGACAAGTGTTACATACAACAAAATGTGTGTGGATCATTCTTGAGCTCCACCTCCACTTGTAATAAAAAAAATTATATATTGTTTAATAGTTATTAATGTTTTTAAAATTGAACTAGTAAATTAGTCAGTAGGCTAATTCTCAATTCAATTGATCTCATCGGTTTGATTTAATTAGTTTAATAATAAATAAAATTTTAAAATATTATTAAAATATTAAAAAATATAAATATATTTATAATAACAAAAATAAAAAATAGTACTAACAATTGGTTTGATGGAATCAAATCAATCACTGTTAAGATTCTCGATTTTATTAGTTTGACCTATCAATTTGATGTGATTTTCAAAACCATTGATAGTTTACGAAGCTGTTATCCCTTTTTGTCTAATTGCAGCTGCTAGGATTCTCCCTTAGGGTTTGGTATAGCATGTACACTATAAAAATATAAGCGATAACAAAATTTTTGATAATTTAATGATGTAATGTGGATATTAGCAATGGATTTTAATATCATCATGAATTTCATCACATAATTGGCTCCACTTTAGCCTGGAGTGTCATGATCTAATTCATGATCGTGACTGACATATAAATTAATATTATATTAATCTATTCAAAACTACATAAAAATATAATTTTGGGAAAAGCTATGAGAAATAAATAATTGTTAACTTAAAGCAGATAATTTTTGAATATCTAATAATAAATCTGAATAAATAATAAAAAAATTTCAAAAGTAAACTGCGAAGTCTTTTAGAATAGAATCATATATAGTATTTCAAAATAATAATTTTAAAAGTAGTCTAAGAGAATAAAGTTTAAATATGCCTAAAAAAATATTAAGCAAACAAAATAATCTCATAAGAAGGTAAATTAAAACTTGGACCGCGATAATTGTCTAATGATCTAAAAAAAAAAGTGGTTTGAGCTAACGCTCAATAAATAATAATTATAACATATAATGGAATAACAACAAACAAACGTTCGAATACTTTCATGATGATTTTATATTTTGAAATATGCTATTTAAATAACTGAAATTTATTTTAAACATTTTAACCAATAAATAATTCAAAATCCACATTTATTTATTCAACCACAAATATTTCAAATTTAATCTTTTTGGTACAGCATCTCAGAGTGATGATAGTCTATATCACCAAAGGTCTAGATAATAAATGCATTAGCAGATATTTAGATACAAATCACATCCTCCACACATATATCAATGTGTAACTCTAATGTAATCCTTGGTGAGTTATAATACATGATAGCAAATAATAAAATCCTATTATTGCGATAATCCACATAGCAAGTCTTAATAATAAATAAGCAATTATGGATAACTGAATACTAAATATCAGTTTAAAAATAAAAATTCATTCAAATGACTATTAGATTATAAATCAAAATTCAAATAATAAAATTCATATATAGAAGTAGTATTATAAACAACAATGATCATATAAAGCTAAATATTTTGAATCAATAAATTAATTCAAATATATTTCAAACATTCAAAATTTGTAAATATCAAACTATAAAATCAGAATAATAGATACAAAATTTCAAACACTTTAAAGGTCTATTTCTAAAAGTCTATGAGCTCTAATGCATAAAATATCTAATAAATACTTAATTCAATAGTGCAAAATAATTATAACTAAGTGGTAAAATTAATTTATTAAAGATTCATGTTAAGAAATATTTAATAAAATATACTTAAAGGTTGTTATTAAATCTTATTTATTTAAATATTTTTATGCTACAAAATTTTAAAAAGTGATAAAAATAATTGCTATGATCTATAATTACCACTCATGTAAATAAAAAATAAACACTGATAAGTCCAAACAACTCAAAACATAAGCCAGATCTAAGCAATATACATAGATAAGTGATTGGTGATTGACCAAAATTTTCTACATAATTTAAAAGATACTTAAGTGATTTTAATTTAGCTAACAGGTAAGTAAAAAAAAAACTATAATGTTATAACCACATCTGTTTGAAACCGAAAGTCACTAAAGTCTAATAAACAATGAAAATAAATAATACTAAAATAGAATTTCTCAGTCATAAAACTCATATTGATCCAAACCTTTAACTAATAATTTTTATATCAATTTGACATTTTTTTTAGTATATGATAACCTACTACCATATTAAAATAAGATTTTTAAATGAAAAAATTAAAAAAAATCAAACTAAGTCATGAAACTATAAAATATATAGTAGCAATAATACTTGTTAGACTAACAATTTTGGGAAATAGGTACACCGGTTGGGAAGAAGCAGGTGGACTCGATTATGCCTTATGAAAATCCAAAATGGGGATTGAGTGGGCCATAAAGCTACGCTGAAGGAAAGTATAAAGGAATCAACCTAGTAGACATCGAAAGCATAGTTGTCAATTCCATTGAGAATGTGGAAAGTGAAGTGGCACAGTGACAATTGTCAAGGGTTAAATAGGCTAAGTTAGATGGAATTACGTGGTGGGAAAGCTTCTTAAAAGTTGAGTTGGGCATTGATCAAATGAAGTAAGAATTTGAAAGAGTTGTGAAAGCTATTATGGATATTGGAAAGGAAAATGAAGCTAATTCTGGGTAATTGATTGATAGCTCAAACACTACCTTCGAAGTAGTTGATGAGAAAGTGGGTGGAGAAGAGAAGAATCAAGAGAAGGTCATTATTAAAAGAGACTCCAAAGGCAGCATATGAAGAATCCCTTACCTTTGATATTTTTGATGTGTTTCTTTTTGTCCTGTGTGAGGACAACCATGTATTTGTTTCAAAGTTTAAGGCAATAAATGATGAGTTTGCTTATTTGTGTGATGCCTTTCCTAATGGTATTGTGCATGCATGCATCATTTCATAAGCATATTTAATATTAATTTTGTGCATACCATTACATTTAATCTTAGCACATAAGAAAATCCAAAAGTCTTGCTAATTTTCATTAATATCATTATAGAAGAATGAAGCAAATTTGAACAGTTGCTTAGGAAGTATTAAAAAGTTTTTACATAGACATAAGAGGATATGCCAAGAGTTGATTGACTAATAACTGAGTAAAAAATCTCTACCCACTAACACATGAAACTAGTAAAATAGAAGCTTAGGCGAATGAGGCCAAATTGGCACAGTCAGTAAAAGAAGAATTGGTGAAGCAACTGAAGACAAAGTTTTTGGAAGTGGTTGATTACCCTAAATGGTTGGCTAACATAATGCCAATACTTAAGAAAGACAGACAGGTTAGGACGTGTGTGAATTACTGAGATCTAAACAAGGCGTGCCTTAAGGATAACTTTACTTTGCCTCACATTATTGTCTCAGTGGATAACGTAGTGACTTATGTCATGTATTCATTCATGGATGGCTTTTTTCGCTATAACCAAATCCTCATGGCAATTATACATAAGGTGAAGACTATCTTTATTACTAAATTGGGAACTTATTATTATCAGGTAGTTTCATTTAGATTAAAGAATGTTGGACCAACCTATCAACAGATGGCAATCACATTTTTTCATGACTTAATTCATAAAGAGGCAAAAGAATACATTGATGATATGATGGTAAAGTAAAAAATGCAAGATGAACATTTTGAGGCTTTAGAGAAATTCTTACCAAGGGTGGACTAGTATAATCTTAGGCTTAATCTAAATAAGTGTGAATATAGGGTTACTGTGGGCAAATTATTAGGTCATGTAGTGAGTAAGAAAGGTATCGAAGTGGATCTGGATAAGGTGAAGGCCATGTAAGACATACCCACATTGAAGATATAAAAAGTGGTTAGAAGGTTCTCAAAATATCTCTAATACATCAATAGGTTCATAGCTAGACTCACTCCTACTTATGAGCTAATCTTCAAATTATTGAGAGAAGACAACCAGTAGTATGGAATGAATAATACTAGATTGCCTTTGAATGAATAAAGGAGTATTTGTCTAACCTGCTAATGTCGAGACCACTAAAGTTAGAGAAACCTTTGATCTTGTACCTGAGTGTTGAAGAAAGTTCTATAGGAGCAATGTTGGCATAAGAGGATGGTGAAGGGAATGAATAATGTCATGTATTAACTCAACAAGAAACTGTTATGAAGATAAGTATAACTAGATTAAGAAGACGTGTTTGGTAGTGGTTTGGTCCATGAGGAAGTTATGACACTATTTCCACTACTTTGTAAAGTTTGTTACGAAGCTGGACCCAGTTAAGTAGCTATATAAAGCTCCATCTTTGACAGAAAAGTTGGCAAATTGGTTAATACTTCTCATGGAGTTCAATATCAAGTATATAATGAAAAAAGTAATAAAGGGTTAAACAATTATAAAGTATTTGGCATTTTAACCACTTGTTTAGAAGAGGAACAAAAACCTTTCCAATTCCTTGATGAAGGTCTAAAAGTAATAGAGCCTTAAGGATGAAAGATGCATTTTAATGGGATAGTGAATTAGAAAAAGGTAGGAGTAAGAATGATTCTAGCTTCACTCGAAAGAGAGTTGTTTCCTATGGCCAAAAGGCTAGATTTTAGAGTAACTAAGATATAACAAAGTATGAAGCCTGCTTTGGTTTATAGTCATTAGTGCAAATAAAGGTGAGAATAATAATGGTATTTAAAGACTCTTTGCTGGTCATTTCTGAGGTGATTGATGAATGAGAGTTGAAAGAAAAGCGATCGATGCCATACTTGGAGTATTTGAAGATGTTAAGCTAAAACTTTCATAGGATTATATTTCATCACCTTCTACAAGAAGATAACATAATGGCAGATGCCTTGGCTATCTTGTTTGTTAGTTGGGATGGATAAACAAAAATGTCGAATAAACCTTTGCTTATATATTTAGAACATTGTACTATGCTGGGGAAAGGTTGATGCACATGATAGTAGAAAATCACCTATGGTGCTACGATATGCAAAAGTGGTGAGTGGTAGATACCCTAAAAAAGTAGGGAAAAAGGATAAGGATGTTATTTGAAGGTTGGAATTACAATTCATGGTTTATGATGGTATGATATATAAATGAAAGCTAGATGGGGTTCATTTGAGGTGTTTGACGGAAGAAAAAGCTAGTAGAGTGATGAAAGAGGTACATGCAATGGTTTGTGGTTTCCATATGAATGGCATGGCTTTGGCTACGAAAATCTTAAGGATGGGTACTATGGGTGACTATGGAACATATTGCATCAGGACTCTGAGGAGTTGTCACAAGTGCTATATGGGAGTCTTAGCCATCTGTCACCAATAGAACTACAAAACTTAACCTCACCTTGGCCATTTACAGCATGGGGCATTGATGTAATCAGAGAAATCAAACTGGCTTTTGTAAGGGTGCATAAGTGCATTATGGGAATGGTCCACTATTTCTTGAAGTAGGTGGAAGCTAAGTCCTTCGAAAAATTAGAGGCAAAGCAAATGGCTAGATTCATAGAGAAGGACCTTATCTGTTAATATGGTGTGCCACATTACATTGTGATAGACAATAATATACATTTTTTTTGAATAAAATCAAGACAATCTTGGAGAAGTATGGGATGATTCACCATAAGTCTTCGCCTTATAGACCACATGTAAATGAAACAATTGAGGCAAAAAATAAAAATGTCAAGAATATCTTGGCCAAAAAGGTGAAAACTTATAAAGATTGATAAAAAAAAAGTTACCTTTTGCATTGTGGGGGGTACAAAACCATTACCAAAACATCGATAGGGATAATGCCTTACTCTTTGGTATATGGGATAAAGATAGTACTGTCAATGAAAATAGAGATGAAATCCCTCTAGGTATTAATTGAGATAAGGATCCTCGAGTATTAGTGGTTAAAAACATGTATGATTAGCTAGCTTTGTTAGGTGAGAATAAATTGAAAGCCCTTTATCACATTTAGTTATATCAAATAAGGATGGTGCGCACATTCAATAAGAGGGTTAAGATGAGTACGATAAAAGTGGATGATTTCGTATTAAAGGCAATGTGACTACAAGCTCAAGATCCCAAGGAAAAGTTCAACCTGAATTGAAAGGGTCCTTATGAGGTCAAATTAATATATTCAGGCAGTGTGGTGAAGTTGTCAGATATGGATGGGAATGAATTTTCTAAACCAGTAAACTTAGATGATTGAAGAAGTACCTTGTGTGAGGAAAGTGAAAAAAATAAATTAGCCTGCTAGGTCAAAAACTTGAAAGGCCGACTTAGGCAAAACTTAAGATGCAAGAAAATTGAAAAATGAAGAAAGAAAAAAAATAAAAATAAAAATAAACAAGCCTATTAGGTCAAAACTTGAAAGGGGAAATGAAAATAATAAAATAAAATGTGAAAGACTACAAATAGCCACTAGGGGAAATGATACTTAGTCAACAGGGAATATCTGTAGAGAAAGGGTACAATGACAAGGCGATTGCTAGGAATAAAAGAAAAAGGGTAAGATGCCAACACATTAAAGGCATAAGTCAAGATAACGGGATGGTGATACGGATAAGGTTGGGTTAAAATCCTTACCTGTATGTTTGAAAATAGTTGCCCAGATCTATCAAACCAAGTATTAGAGTTTTGATCTTCAAATCCCAACTAGACCTCTAAAAAACTTATTTTTAGCAACCTAAGTTATAAGGATTCAAGGTTGTGTTAACTCAAACCCTAAATCAACCAAGCTAATTAAAGATCAGAATTAACAAGTTTGTGAAATTATTAAGCCTTTACTCAGTAATCTCACCAAGTCCACTCAAGAACTCAAAAAGAGAATTTAATCTCACAAGCAAAATTGCTAAAAGAAATAATATTGATTCAATGAATTCCTTCTTGGTTGAATATGAGATGCTATTTATAGCCTTACAATACTTAATCCAAAACCTAATGGGATTTTGTTTACATTCCCAAATAGAATTCAAGTTGTTTACATTCCCAAATAGAATTCAAGTTTTCCTAATTCAAAAAAGAAAGACAATCCTAAGTTGAATAGGAAAACTAAAGAAATATTATGATTGATCAACCAGATTAGACCAAGATATTTTCCTAACTAAAGAACATCTAATCCTAACTAGAAAAGAAAAAGGATGTGGCCTAATGAGGAAATCCTAATGGTATTAGGAAACAATCTCAACTAAGGATATCTTCTGAGAATCTTTGACTTTGGGCCTTATTTTCATGCTTACACGAGTTGGACCTCTTGTTACACACCTTGGACTTCTTTTTACATGCCTTGAAAAAATTAGATTGAGCTTTGGTGCTCTTTAAAAGTTGGGCTCTATTGTATGAAGTTAAGTGCTTCATTTAAAAAGTTAAGCTCCCGTCATCTTTTAATTTGGCTTCCTACATCCTTTGCTCTTATTGGGCTAATCCAAGTGTAACTCCTTATTGCATGAATGCTCTAATTGACTACTTAAACTTTTTTAGCCTTCCTCTTGTGATTAGGCTTTGAAGTTGAAGTAAATCCTTTACTAACTTGCCTTGGCTATTTGTATCATTCTCTCATTCCTCAAGAGGATTCATCCTTAAATCTAGACCTGTAAGAAAGTAAAAACCAAATATAAGAACTAACAAAAAGAATCCTTATTAAACTTACCACATAAATTGTAAGTCTTTTCACTCGGATAAAATACAATAGGAGTGGAACTACCTACAATTGGGTCAGTATACGTAAAATCTAGCAAAAAAAGTTTGAATCAAAATCAAACATCTAAAAGAAACCCTAATACATGTTTTCTATTAATTATGAAGAAAACTAAAGAATTAATTTTCTTTAAAATGAAAACACTAGAAGATCTAGGTTTATTAAAACAAGATTTAGAAATCAAATAAGAACATAAAATATAAGAATTTTTAAAATCAAAAGACAAATTTTTTCGTAACCAACACCTAAAATAGAAAAAAGAATAAAATAATGGCTTATAAACATTAAAACAAGAAGAACATTTAGAAAGATAGAATTTTGAAAAAACAAGAACTAAGGTCTTTTAAAAAGACACACTTCTAGAATGATAAGAAGACTTATAAAAACAAGAACTACAAGCAGTCAAACTCCTAGAATTAAAAGAAGACATGCTAACATAAAATTTAAAAGGAAACAAATGCTTAAAACAAAAAGAGTTCTTTGAAACACAAAAATATGAAGAAAAATGTTTATCATTAAAACAAAAAGGATTAAAAATGTTAAAACATGAATAAGAGGAACAATCATGTTGAAAAAAAGAAGAAAAATATGAAAAAAAATTTGAATAAGAACAAGAAAAAATGCTAAGAGAAAGAGAGAAATGTTTAGAATAAAAGAAATCCTTTAAAATGTAAAAATAATTATTTAAAGAAGAAAACATATTAGAAGCATAAAAACAATACTTAAAAACAAAAAGAATTAAGTCTAAAACACATAAAATAAGCATAAACATCTAAACAAGAATTAGAAAGGTCCTTTTACACAAATTTATAACCTCACTCATCATTATAACACCATCATCAAAAGTATTAAGAGTTAACTTGGCTTTTTTTGGTAGGCTCCTCCATTAAAAACATTCTTCATAATCTTGGAAAAAAGACATAAAAATAATATACGAAAGATTATAATTTTTGTTAGTTGTGTAATACATCCATTTGAGCAAAAACATGATTGTGGCCTTGGAAGAATAACTCTTATCACTCTCTTTTAACATTAGGGTTTTCTTTTGCACACCTTTTCCTTTTGCATGCACCTCTCTCCCTTTTTTTTTTTATGTGCATCCACTTTAAACTCTCCTTTTTCCACTCTTTTCTTGCACCTTTTATGGATTTTCTCATAGCTCTCCTTTTGCTATGTTAATTCTTTTGCTTTCTCAAACTCGTTTTCTCTCTCTTATTACTTTTTCTTTTAGCTCATCAACAAATACATCATCATGTATGAGATTTACAATTTGAACATTGGAATAAACTTCTAATGGCAATGTCTTATCATTATGTGAACTAGTACTATCATCATTCTCTAATACAATCATAGCCTCTTTATTTGTACAATCATGTTGAAATCTTAGCTTTTAATACTTGTATCATCATGTAAAGAAAAAGTTTAAATGTCCATTATACCTTTAGAAATAAAAATCTCATCATCAATGGTAGCCTTTTGATGTTTCTTTTTAGCTCGCCTCATGCTTACCTCCTCTTTTTGGTAGCATTCTTTATTTCCTTTAAAATTGAACAAGTCTCTTTTTATTCCAAATTGATTTCCCATGATTGGCTCCACTTCTTTCTAAGTGGAAATAAGGTCTTCTATATAATACCTTCTAATTGATTATACTTGATCCCACCACTTCAGTGCTTTACCTTTAAAACTATCAATAACAGTTATTACTTTCGTTTCTTTAGAATAGTTGTAGCATTCAAACTCAAGCTCCACCTTCTTTTCCCACACTAGGTACTCTTCGGAACCACATTTTCTATAAAATTTTGTCATTTTTGGCTTGTAGTTCTTGTTATAAGCTCGACTCATCTCATGGTTCAAATTTGAAAGATTATTCGTGAACTGTTTCATTTGATCTAACATGCCTTTCATGGACCATGTAAATTCATCCCTTTCTATCTCTTTCAAATATATGATTATATAAGAAGAAGTAAGGAAATAAATAGAACCCTCACAACACTTAATGTGTTTACACTCAAAAGATACTCACACTCGTGTTTAACTCAAAATAGACTTTTACCCTTTTTTAATCTCACCACTCTTGCCTTTTACCTCTGTTGAATTATTTCCTTTAAGTTGTTTAAGGACTTAAGTTACTTAATGTCCAATTCAAGCCTAAACTGAACACAAACAAGCAAACTAATCCTAAAAAGACTTAGTAAACAAAGGATTCAAAATCAACACAGTTGGCGCAAGAAATAAATCTTTAAAAGCCTAATTAAAATTTTGAGATTAAAAAGGAATTTTGAAGTGCCAAGATTGAAATTGAAATTAATGGGATTTTCTAGCCTAGGTCGAATACCAATGAGAACTTCAAAATTGGCTACTTAGTTTGCAAACAAGTTTAATGTGCTTTTTAGCTTTTTTTTCTTTCTTTCTTTTGATTTTTTTTATGGGTTTTTTCTTTTTTTTTATTTACCTTGGATAGTAAAACTGAACTAAAATTGAAAGAATTACAATGAATAACTCAAAAACCATGAAAAATCAAGTAGAAGCCGAATAGAGTAAGATTAGGGGCAAATTCATAATTTTACCTTCCCTATGAATTTGAATGATGTGGTTTTGCCCTAGACACTCAAGAAACACTAAAATAGTGTTTAGGCACAAAAGTAAAATGAATTGGAATTAGAAACAATGAAGAAATTGCAAGAAACAAGCTAAAAAATCAAGTTTCCTTAATTTAAGGAAATTTTGGCAAACTTTCAAATTTCAAGGAATTTCTTGAATTGAACACTTCAATTCTAAAATTAAGGACATAAGAAAGGTTAATCTAAAAATGAATTTGAATTGAAAGAAACAAAGAAATCCAACTAGAACAAGGAAACAAGCTTATTTTGCAAAGTTCCTTAATTTAAGGAAATTTTGCAAAAGTATGTGATTTTTTTATGAAATTTGATATAAGATGATAAATGAAGCTAATTTAATGATGGAAAGTGAAAACAAATAGATTGGAACTCAATCAAACAAGTAGAACTGAATTGGTGCTAGAATTGCTCAATTCACAATTTTCCTTACTTTAAGAAAATTTTGAAAAGCAATATATTCGAATTAGATTCTAATGATGCAAGAACTTTTTAGATTATAAACCACAATAATTTAATGATGGAAATCAAAGAAAAATTGAATGGAAACATAATGGAACAAGAACAACCAAATTGAATAATGATAAAGTGCTAATCACAATTAAGGAGTTTTTTTTTGTGATTTTCTTTATGCAAACGAACCAAAATTGAGTTTTATCACAAAATAATGATTAAATATAATGACATAAAATAATTCGATGGAAGAAAAAAAGAAGAAAATAAAATGGAATAAGAAAGAACAAGAACTAACCAAATTTGAGTCCAATGGAAGAGATAGGAATTGAATTGATGCAAGAACAAAAAGAACACTAAAAGTAACAAATTTTGGAGCATAACTACTTGATTTGAAGCCTTAGCTCTGATACCAAATGATACAAATAAGGTTGGATTAGATTCCTTACCCGTATGCTTGGGAATAGTAGCCCATATTTATCAAACCAAGTATTGGAGTTTTGATCTTCAAATCCCAACTAAACCTCTTCAAAACTTATTTTTATCAATCTAAGTTATAAAATTCAAAGTTATGTTAACTCAAATCATAAATCAACCAAGCCAATTTAATATCAAAATTAACAAGTTTGTGAAATTATTAAGCCTTCACTCAACAATCTCACCAAGTCCACTCAAGAACTCAAGAAGAGAATTTAATCTCACAAGCAAAATTGCTAAAAGAAATAATATTGATTTAATGAATGCCTTCTTCGCTGAATATGAGAGCCAATTAACAGTTTTACAATGCTTAATCCAAAACCTAATAGGATTCTGTTTACATTCCCAAATAGAATTCAGGTTTTCCTAATTCAAAAAGGAAAAGACAATTCTAAGTTGAATAGAAAAACTAAAGAAATATTATGATTCATCGAGAAGATTAGACCAAGATATTTTCCTAACTAAAGAATAAGTAATCCTAAATAGAAAAGGAAAAGGATTCAACCTAATGTAGAAATCCTAATGGTTTTAGGAAACATTACGAACTAAGGATATCTTACAAGAATTTTTTACTTTTATTTTCAAGCTTACACGACTTAGGCCTCTAGTTACACACCTTGGGCTTCTTTTTACATGCCTTGGTAAAATTAGATTGAGCTTTGATGCTCTTCAAAAGTTAGGCTCCATTGTATTAAGTTAAGTGCTCCATTTGAAAAGTTTAAACTCCCATCATCTTTTAATTCTTCTTCACGCATCCTTTGCTCTTCTTGTGCTAATCTAAGTGTAACTTCTTGTTATATGAATACTCCAATTGAATCCTTAAACTTCTTTAGCCTTCCCCTTGTGATTGGGCCTTAAAGTTGAAGTGGATCCTTTACTAACTTGCCTTGGTTGTTTGCATCAGATGGTCTAATGTGCCATTATTAAAGTAGTAACCATGCACTTAATTAATATGTAATGTGCATTTTGAAATGATTCATGGCAAGTATAACTGTAGAAGGAAACATAAATGCATAGTGAAAGTCATCTTTGCCAAACATTTATTTGAGCTAAATGAAATACCAAAAGTTTTCTCCCTGTGCAAAATGTTGTTTTGAATATTTTGAGATCCCAAAGCCCTATGTCTCTAATTATAGCATAGCTAAGTCTTTAAGTCAACAGCGTTAGAAGTGGAAGCCTTAGTGGGAAAAATATGATAGATGTAGTGATCAACCCCTATAGCTTACACTTGTTTAGGAAACACTGAATCATATGTTTTTCTATAAAAGAAGGCTGGAAACCCATGGTATCTTGTGTGACCCTAAATTGTCAACGAACTCTGGTAGGGTTGTACATGGTGATAAATGTCAAGTTATAAATGATCACATAATCTCGTAAGTCCTCAAAGTAACTCCAGTTAGTATCCACAAAAATAGGTCCAACAAATGTTAAAATTGGATATATGGGATAACTACTCGATCTATTTAGCTATAGTGGAAACAAGTCTTGATAAATGATAGTTCAAATGGTGTTATAAAAAATAGCACCATGCATCCATAGTGGGAGCCTCTAGGAATCCTAGTTTCTCTTATGACCATATTTGAAAAAGAAGAAAAAAAAAAAGAAAAGCAAAGTTCGATAGGTTAAAAAACTGAAAAGGCGGCCTAAGAAAAAATTAGTAGCCTGCTGGATTGAAAACTAGGAAGAGCAAGAGCATTCTAGGCAAAAGTAAGAGCAAAAAAAGAAAAATAAAAAAGAGAAGAAAAATAAAAAAATAAAAGTTTGTAGGAAGGCACATACTTGAAGTAGCGATGGAATTCTCGAGAAATACTCGCTAATACTTAAGGACATCGTGTCTAGGCTGATAATAGTTTCATCAAGGATTATAGAAAGTGGGATTTCCTTGACTCAATCTCCTCGATAAGTGACAAGACCCACAAATCGATCTCTCTATCATGTTACCGAAGCAAAAGTTCTCTTATTAGAATGTCTACTAAAATACGGGCTTGAGCGACCCTATTATGGTTCCTTTAACGGAATAGAGTGAGAAAAGGAGATGCTAGGATTTTCTCTTCTCCTAAGGTATATAGAGGCACCTCATCATAAGGTAAATCAAATAACTCCAACATTTTTGAATATATGGGTAATCTATGCGAGTAATATGACAGTCAAGAATAACATTGAACTTCTCTAACAAGGGGTAAATCTTTATATTTCCAAAGTGGAAAATGGGTAATAGAGTCCTAATAATTATAAGATGTCTGTAAAAGTCAATATTGAGTCAGATGAAAGAAAGATAATATAGGGCTTTGAAACCATTTAAGGAAGATCATACCAATTTAGGGTGGCAAGAGACATAAACATGATGGAAAACTAGAAAATAGTAAATGAGAGTGTGAAAATTGAAAGAAGAGGGTTTAAGAAAAAGGGAGAAGGTGAACAATACTTGATAATTATAAATTGTTAAGCTGGTTTTACAGACCTGCTTAGTTGTCTATATGATAAGAACTCATCTACTTAGATAACATACTAGTCTATACAAATCACTTTGACTACAGTTTCTATAGAAAGGTTTCTATTAGATTTTTAGCTTTTAGTTTGTCTTGGACCTATTTATAGAAGCACACATATAAGGGAAATGAAGTGAATCAATATGTCATTCACTTAAATTATATCTTAGAAAAGTAACTGAGGCATTTATTGTGACAAGAATGTTAACTTCAATAAAATTAGGGTGTTTCAGCCCAAAATGCCCTAAACACCTTAACATCAAAAAAATAAAAGGGCCTAAAACATGCCTAAGTACTATACTATAGTTTGGATAAATGTATCAAGATTCCTATAGCTAGTTACAAATTTAGATAATATAAGGAAACCAACAATCAAAAGGTTTAATGGAAGCTATGGTAGGCCTAATCCTCATAATGCTCCTCATCGAACGTTTCTACATAATCCTCAGACTCATCCGACACCGGTAACTCGAGGTTCACCTTAAGCTCTACTAGTTCAATATGCATCTCCTAAAGTTCCCAATCCTTCTGCTAGATCACCTCCTGTAATAAAAATAGAGTTAGGATTGTTAGGTCATGCATATACTAACATGAACACAACCATGCATACATGAATCTGAATATTCACTAACTTGCTAGTCATACATCTATTTTGAGTGAGTGTCCACTTCAGTGTGGCTATGAAATTGAACATGTGCTTACCCTGGATGTGAGGAATATATGTAAACACAAAGCAAAGTTTAAAAACATAACAAAAACAAAAATGTAAAAGTTAGAATTATGGAAAACACTTACGTGAGTCATGCCAGTAGATTTAAAAGGGCACGAAAATCGCATAAGCTCAAGCACCATTATGGAGCTCGCGATAAAGTAGTAACATGTCTTCATGAAACTATCAGGGAGTGAGTCTACCTCCTCAACAACAATAGGCTTGAAGCCCAATGTATCTATAATAGAAGGCTATTTATGGTGCTCTTCTATAAATGATGGATTTAAAGGCACCTGCTTGAAATAAGCTATCGTGCCACACATGCCTCGATATAACACCATCCACGTGTATGGCTCGTATCAAAGGAACAATCAAATACGTGCTTGGGACATTAAAATTGCACCAATCAATGACTCCTTTATCCATGCTTTTTATTGCTCAGCATTTGCAACTAGTTGTTCTTTAGGCTGCAAGTCCAAAGCTTGCTAGAGCTATATTGTTTCTAAGTCTATGGCCCATAACATATTCTTTAGAGGAAGCTATGGCACCAGATGTGCATCGAGACCCTTCCACCATAGTAGCACATGCTCTCTCAAGTACTATTTCTTAATGAAGGGTTAAAGTAAGAGTCAATACCTAAAAGAATGTCTCTCTACCTCCACCAACTCAGGCTACCAAGTATTTATAAGCCCCTTTTAATCCAAGTGAAGCTGTAATAAAAAGAACACCATTATAAGTATTTTAACAAGCATTGAAATCATGAAAACTAATAATCTAACTTTATTTTTACAAGAAACATCCCTGAGCCATTTTGAGCCGTTCAAATAGTTATGCCTAATCTCTAATGACTTCTTAATGTGGTGGGCACCAATGCTACAAGTGTAGAT
Source organism: Omphalea diandra (assembly GCA_949677035.1). Lineage (NCBI taxonomy): Eukaryota > Viridiplantae > Streptophyta > Magnoliopsida > Malpighiales > Euphorbiaceae > Omphalea > Omphalea diandra. The sequence goes on along the minus strand of CATIWR010170191.1, from coordinate 21,664 downwards.
AATAGAAATCCATATAAAAAAGGAGAGGGACTCCCCTTGAGTAACCCTAGCTTAAAAGTCGAAACCTGTTAAGAACACATAATTAGCAAAATAAACACGAATAAGTAAAAAATAAAAAAGGTGCATCTAGAGTAACACGTATCTTAAGAACTCTCCAACAATCATTAAAGTATGACAACCCTTGGTAGCAGTGATCTAGAATCTTATAGAGGTGGGCTATGGTTACTGACATCCAGTAAAAGTGAAATGCTAGCCAAAAGTCTTTAAGGGTTGGCAATAGACAACACTCCACGGTGTTCCCTAGGTTAGAGAATAGTGTCGTTGTTAGGCTATATAATATAAGACACTGGGTAACCTAATCAATTTACTTTAGAGTGTTCTTATTGGTAGCCATTAGAGCACTCTTCTTTAAGCTCGAGTGCTCGAAGGCGTTCTTCCCCTTTGTGCTGGGAACACACCTTAGTAGCCATCTGATGTAGTCGTTTGTAGCATAAGATGAAACACATTAGCATCGATCAAGAAGGGAATACCTAACAGTCAATCCTAGTCATACATATGAAATTCCTCAGTATGAAAATAAACTCTCTAAAATGCAAAAGGTGGAATGTATGAATGGTATCCATCCAGCTCTCAACCAACATTTGCATAGCCATAACGACGCTTATAGGGGGCTAACCAAGTAAGGTCCTCAAAAGGGGGAAAAAGTTTTATCTCCTTGATTTACGTGATCAACTGAAGAGGAAGGTGCCTGCACCACATGCTAGTAGGTGTAACTAGCCTACTCCCTTTATTAAAAAGGACATCGCTTTAAAAAGAAAGGAAAAAAGTCAGTACAATGTGGCACAAGTAGATTGAAAGACAATTGCAATCAATAATGCAAGGAAAAAATAAACTAAACTAAAAGCAGAGTAATACGAGACACAATAACTCACATAAAGTGTAAAAAATAAAAAATCATAGTATTGCAAAATCTAAGGTTTGTGTGTTATACATAAAATTCATTTAGTAAATTAGCTTCTTTTTTTTTTTTTTTTTGCATTTTTGCACACAGGAGCCAATAAAGAAGAAGTCAAATATAAAGGATGAAAAAAAAAATGCAATAATTCATAAAACTTTAGAAAAACATCACAATAAAAACTCCAAGGTATACATAAAATCAAATTAAATAATTTCTTAAACTAATCTTGATTTCATGTAAGCATGTAAGGAAATAAAGAACAAAGCACGAATAATGTTGGATGCATGTGGTGAAAATATTAAATTTACAAGCATTGGAAATACTAATTGGTCAAAATCATATAAAATTTGAAAAAAATAAATTAGCCCATAGATGTCACAAAAGTCCACAAAATTAATTTGCAAACAAATGGGTAGTCACAAAAATTCAACAAAATTTGAGCAATTTATAAAAATAAAATTTGTTAAGTCCTGTAGGTATGTATTTTGCTACCTTAAATTATTTTCATTGCTAACATAAACAATTTCAATAAGCAGGAATTAAAAAAAATAAAAACATAGGACAAACACACAAAACAAGGCGATTATCAATAAATAATCAAGCAATTCATCCCAAAATTCTACAGGTGAGTGTCTTACAAGCTAATTTATTTTTTAAAGACTAACCTAACGTTCGCATGCATATCAGAGTTCACAATAGTGCCAAAAAATTAAAAATGGCTAAAATTTGAAGAAAATAAATAAAAAACAATTTAAAACAAAAAGTAGAGACAAATGACCTAACATTCCGAAGGGAACACCAAACATGTAGGAGGGAAGGTTGTATACAAGATGCGAGCCCTACCTAGCTCTAAGCCCTTTGGGCACATCTTAGGAAGCATGTGCTCGAGGGGAGAGGCCAACACAAAGTTATGACACAATATCAAGTTGCTAGCTCATTATAAGGGACATCGTCTCCTTTAAGGAAGTTAGTGAAAATGTCATAAAAATCAAGCATCAGGGTGTCGTGATGTGCCATCACGATCCAAAAAACAAAAGAACTCTAAAAGAACTAAGTTTAGGAGATTTAAAATAAGAGAAAAGTGAAAAGAGAAAGTGAAAGTGTCAGAATGAGGGCTAGGGCTTACCAAAGAGGTATTTATACCATAGGTTGTTTGTATAGACAACTAATACCCTTTCGTGCCATAAAATTTTTGGTACCCTTTCATGTCTTCCATTAAATTTTCTATACAAACAAGCTTTTATCTGTACATACCACTAAACAAACCAAGGAAGGTAGGAAAAAGAAAAGGAAAGAAAGAGGAGGAAGGAAAAGGAAAAGAAAAGAAAAAGAAACATCAAGAAACATGGGCAAACCCTTCTTAGCCAAATTTAGTAAAATGATAAGAATGCCCATACACCCTCAAAGCTAAAATTTAGTAATAAAACCTAGTTAACACACCAAGATAGCTAATCAAAATGTCAGAATAACTACCGTTGCACATAATCCTCTTTAATATTTGTAATAAAAGTCCACAAATGCACTATTTCACTTCCAATATTTCTCAAAATACAAAATCTTCTTGAGTACTTGCCTGAGGGCTATTGAACCATCATTTTCTACCATAATGGCTATCAAAATTTAAAATATTTTTCACTACTTGCCAAAGGACTATTGAACCATCACTTTTTGCCAAAATGGTTATCAAAATACATAATCTTTGTTAGTACTTGCCAGAGTGTTATTAAACCACCTTTTTCTTGTTAGAATGAATAACAAAATGCATTCTCACTTTCAGTATGAAGGCTGCTAAAATAGCATTTGACCCCTAGTGCTAGTTAAAAGGGTATTAAAAAGCTTAGTAGCTATTAGAGAGCTACAAAAACAATAGTAAATCCTAATACCTATTCGAAAGTTGTTGGAAGAAAATATTTGACACTAATAATACCTGCTTGAAAGCTACCAAAGACCTTAATGCTTACTCAAGGAGCTACTAAGGAAGTTTTACCCTTTATGTGGTATTTACATTCATTTTTTAAGCCCCATAAAGTAAAGGGCACACTATGAGCACTAGATTTTAGATCTTTACGATGCAAGCCCAATGATTAAAACATATTAGAATTAGCCATGAGGAATAGGGGATACATTGCATAAGAAAGCAACAGAAACTTGGAGGAAGCCTTGAATCAAAACCCACATTCCATCCAAACAAAACCTTGACAACCTTAAAAGAAAATAATTTGTTGGTTGTACAACCAACTATAGAGATTTGTATAACCATCCTCTTAGTTGTACAAATATGCCTTAAACACTAAGAGAAAGAACCTTTTGTAATAGTTGACTGTTGGCTCTTAATTAGATGTACAACCAGCCTTAATTTGTATAACCAACCCCAATCTGTATATATAATTTGAAATCCTAATTCTCTAGAAGATTCTTTGATCCTATTTGATACAGGTTGAGGATTAAGTGCAACCCAAGATATTAAGATTAAGTGCACACCCATCAACTCTATAAATGCCTTTCCCATTGAGGGAAAAAAGAGAGGCTTGGAAACCCTAAGGTTATTGTACTAAAGTTTATTCTCATAACCCTAAAAACAACTCATTTACATAAAAAAAAAAAAAAACATGCAACACTCATACTCTAGATTCATGGTAGAACTCAAACTTTTATGACTCACTTTGCATTATTTTCCTAACATATTTGAGGATTATTCACTATCAAAGTGCCTCTGAGGGCAAGAGACACATAAAAGGGCATTTGAGACTAAAACTGTCCTCCTTCTTCTTTTACTTCTTTTCTTTCTTTATTTCAAAATTATAGTGCTAAAGGTTTGTACAAACTTCTTCATAGTTTATACAAACCACTAGCTTAGTTGCATAGACCATTAGTCGACTTATACAACCATGTTTGACTACAACTAATAATTTTCCTTCCTTTTTATTTCTTCACTTTTTTTTTGGGTTTTAAGGTTTCTTTGGGGACAGTGTAAGCTCTAATAACAGGAATGGATAGGTCCTAAGACTTGTAACCCATATCCATTCACTAAAGGGGCAAGGATTAAGAAAATGGGTTTGTTTGATGATTTTACTATCTTACTCCATACTTCTTTTCATAATCTTTCTTACATGTTTATGTTTATGTCTTTACGAATATAATAAAAAGAGAGGCTATCCCCAATTACCCTTTGATTCCATTACATTTTGATGTTTATTTGAGTTGATTCATTACTTTTACATTTCTTTATCTTTAGCACCATGAGGAAAGGGTGACAAGCTTACTAGCTTGCACACTTTCTCCACTTTATTTTGGTGATTTCATGTTAAAAGGGGAGAGGATTTACTGTCATAGGATCCCCATTTCTCATTTTTATTATTGGTAGATTATTTATGTTTGTGGCCTCATATTATGCTTTTTTGGATGTCCCTTTAACCCCTTTGGTACCTTAGTTTCCATTAAAAGTTAGAGGTGCTGTAAGGACTCCTTTGACATGTAGAGCTCCTTTGGAGCATTTTCAAGAGAGGATTCAATGTCCTATGACCCTAAAGTTGGTAACTTAAATCTTTGCCTAAGGCCTTTCCTCTATCCTTCATATGCATTCTATACAGTCCATGCATTATGTGTTAATATTGTTCATACCATTTTTCTTTTATTTTTGTTTCATGTTTGATTAGTCATGTCATTTTGTTATTAATATGTGAATGATGGACATAGGTACTTGATTAAGTCCCCTAATTTGGATTTAGACATGCTTATAATGCATGAATGTGGTGGGTTAGGTATATTGTCTCTTTTGATATGATGGATAATCTTTTGTCTAGGATGGTGGTTCCATAAAACCTTAAGGTAGTTTAAACCTTTATTTTGATTATGATTTGGTACTAACATGTTTTTCTTTTAGCAGGTTAAGATGCATTTTATTTGTATGTTGTATATATGTTTGTGTTAATCCATGTCAAACCCCATTTGTGATCATATATGTACTCCGTTACCTATGGTGGATGCATAATGGATTGATGATGTGTTTGATTTGACATGCATTAGATGAATATTTTAAGTATGCATAAATGAATTAGTTAATATAATGGCTGAAATTATAATTGTGAACCAAATATGCCTGATGGTTGGACCTTAAATCTAGGCAATTTAGAGGTGCTTAACCTCTTCTTCATGTTGTACCTAATTCCTGAACCTGTTCTCTGGTGGGGTGAAGATAGATTGGGCTTAGAATTGACTTATTAGACTTATAATCAATCCTTGCTTGATATTTTATCCATATCAAAGTTGAGTGATGACTCCATTTATATTTAAGGGTGAAACTAAAGTGCTTCCCTGCCTTTGTCCCTTGTTGATCGTTTAATTCTCCATAGGAGCTTCAAACGACATGTAGCTTAGGTCCTTCGATGGTTGATAAAAGATTAAAAGTTGCAAGCAAGATTCAATTTGTCCAAGTATAATCGTAAAATCGAGATGCTCACATAAATGAATTTCTATTTTAGTATAATATAAAACAAAAATTAAATTTATTTCAAATGAAATGACTTTTGTGTTTGTTTTAACTTTAAAATTTAATAAAATATTTTATTTTATAAAAATATCCTTGTATTATTGTTTGAAATTTTTATAAATATAAAAAAACAAAGATATATATATATATATATATATATATATATAGAGAGAGAGAGAGAGAGAGAGAGAGAGAGAGAGAGAGAGAGAGAGAGAAGAATAAGAAGAAGAAGAAAAAAAAGAAAGAGGAGAGAGAATAAAAAAGAGAAAAAAAGTATTTTAACTAAGTATATTTTTATCATAATGAAAAAACTTTACAATTTTAGCGTTCATTTGCAAATTTTATTAAATTTGATAGAATTTAGTTTATTTATAATCAATTTCAATAATTTAATGAAATGGAATTGTAAATGAATTTTTATTTATATCAAACACATAAAATATGGATTGCAAATGAATTCCATAAAGGTTATATAATTTACTTATACTAAACACAATGTAAGTGAATTTTGCATTAACTAGTACACTGAAATAAGGATAAAGTTGGAGTTGTGTAGAAATGTTAATGGGTAGGGTATGGGTAGGATAGTGTTGTATCCTTATCTATACTATAAAATGCATATATCTACTCCTACTCATAGCCATACCTGCATGGGTATCAGATATTAAACTTATTCTCATATTCATAGGATTTTGAGTAATCCCGTGGGTAATCCATTACCAAATAGTTTTTAAAATATTTTCAAATTATTTATATAAATGAAATATATATCACTAATTTATAATCACATTCAACAAAAAAAAAATACATATTATATAAAAAAATATCATATCCTAAAATAAAAAAAATTGAAATGAAAAAACTACTGAAATACCAATAGAAAATTTTGAATAATTTTAAAGTTTATCTAATTCTCTAAATATAACATATTAAACACATCATAATTAATAAGTACAATTACATAATTCCTCATGTTGTACAATGTTGAAAATGGTTGAGCCTAAAATAACACTATCATTAGTCACTGAAGGCATATGGTGGAATCTGTGAAAATAAGTTAATTATATTGATCAATCAGTAATTGAATAAAGATTTATATTATAGATAAAAAAATAAATAAAAAAAATAAATAAGAAAATTATTGTACCTAAGCACTTAGTACGTTCATTATCATAATAAATAGTAGCATAACCATCTATATCAACGATGTTGAACTATTTATTTGATAATTAGATGAATACATTAATAAAGTGAAGAAAATACATACATACATATATACAAACATATAAACACACACACACAAACACATATATATATACATACATACATACATATATATATATATATATAACAAATATTATATTTTATTTACCTTTCTCTATAGAGCCCATAACCAACTTGAGTACACATTAATGCTTTTAGTGTTTTTGGTTGAAGTCAACTCGGATGAGGACTCACAAGTCTACCACTTATATCAAAGTATATTCAAAAGCAATAATAAACTCAGGAATAACAAACATGTCTTTAGCAATAGCTTCTAATGTTGTATACTTCAAACCATTTATCTTCCACCACTTGAGAATATCAAAGTTATTAGACTAAGACAACAATTCATCCTTTAGATAATAGTCTAACTCAGTTACAACTATAATTTTAGCCTTTTTTTTTTTGCGTTATCTTCATAATCACCTTTTTATTGAATAGTTTATTGTGCTTCATTTTCTTTAACATTTCCTCCATTTGAAGACTTGTCACCTTTATAATTAATTAGCAATTCAATTAAGAGTGCTTGAATATCATCAATACGTTCAACATAGTTATCTCTATAAACCTTAGAAAAGTAAAAGTCAACAAATATCTTATATTTTAGATCTAAAATATAAGCAATGCCAGTTATCTTGTGCACCATACCTTAATATTTTCATATTATTTTCCATCATTTATGATGCCATTTGGCTGATTATTTCATCTTCACTAGCCAACCACTCTATAATAGCGAACTTAATAGCAAATCTTTCTAAAAAATAAATAAATAATGGGGTAACTTGTCCCTAAAAATAATTCAGTTGTAAGAAAAAAAAAAATCTCTGACCGACTTGTCACAATTTTTTTTAGCAAACTCCCAATCACTCTCACTAGGTAAACATTTATAATGAGACTTACACTATCTTAATTGAATAAAAGCATCCTTATAGTAAATATCAGTTTGAAGCATCATATAAGTATAGTTCCACTTTGTTGGACAATCCAAACCTAACTTTTTAGTGTAGGTTGTTCATAATTACTTAATCGCGTCTTTAAAATTTTTAACCCTTTTAGGTGTAGCAGTCCAATATGCAACACTATCTCTTATATTCTCAATATCACTTTTGATAACATCCAATCCATTTTTCAAAATTAGATTTGAAATATGTGCACTGCAATGCATATATAACGTAGAGACATTTTGCAAAAAGTAATCATTTTGTAATTTTTCTTTCACTAGCAAAATTATGACATCATTGGTTAAACAATTATTTAATATAATAATTGATAGTTTTTTTTATTTCCAATCTAATAAGCAATCTACTAAGACTTCTGAAAGAACTTCACTAATATTGGACAAGGCAGATAAATAAACCTAATTCAAATTAAAGAATTAATTAGTTTACATGCATATTTTATTAGCATAAATAAATAAACTTCAATTTATAATGAATTAATAATTTATATACCTCAAGATGCAGCTTTGTAAAAGTCCATGAACTATTAACGAAATATGCATTAATGGCCTAAATCCCTTTTTTTGGTTTAAAGATATCCACATGTCAATAATTATCTCAATGTTACTATTATTTTTCTTCAAAATTTTCAGTGCATGGCTTCTTTAAATAGTCATCAATTTTGAGAACATCACTTTTAATAGTGTTTTATGATGGAGATTTAAAAATAGATTACAGTGTTGTGATAAATCTTCTGAACCATGAACAGGTGTGCACTGTTGCACACATAATTTTTATAATAATTTGGAGTTCAAACACATATCCAATCATTTTGGTTATCTCAATCACGTAATTGAATATTTATGTATTAAAATGCAATTGGGTTAAAGCTTACTGTAGTTGGGTATCTCAATCATGTGGTTGAATATTTACATACTAAATGCAATTGGGGTAATTTGCATTGCCAAGTTTTAGATCTATATTCAATAACTTGTTGCAGTGTTAAAAGTTTTGTTAGATAAGATGAGATATTAATATTCTATATAAGGGAAAAAAAATAGAAATTCCCTTAATTATCACATCCAATAAATAAATAAAACAACTTTCTAAAAAAAAGAAATAAACACAAAGTAAACATGTATATAATATTTAACCTTTTTTAAGGCTTGGGTCTTTAAAGGGGGTGGAGGGGTTGAAGGGGAGTTATACATCTATATATTATTATTATTATTATTATTATCATCATCATCATCATTATTATTATATGCATAGATGTCCTAGTCCATATACATAGAAGTTGGTTATTTTGTTTTATATTTATTTTGTAATACATTCTTTGATTGTATGTTAGATATGTAAATCTTATTAATTTATATTATTAAAATAAATAATATTACAATATGTTATTCTTAGTAATGTAATATCTTTAATAGAATTATATGCTATCATAATTCTATTATTTGAACTTTATATTAGTTTTAGGAAAAAAATGACATCTCCAAAAGCATTAATCTCACAAAAATCATCTGTCTATTGAAATTCTTCTCTCCAACCATTGAAAGAAGATTTTATGTTGTGTCAATGGGGAGAATGCTTGGATAACATGTGACCTTGAGGCATTGATCTCACTCCTTTACTTTGAATAATGTGTTTTGAATGATAACAAAATAATGACAAAACCTTAAAAAGTTCTAATGTTTATACTTTAGTGTTTTTGTATTCTATAAACAGACTCAATGAGCGATAATGGGGGAGAACAAATTCAATTACCATTGAAAATTCACAATGGGCATTGAGAAATTCAAAATAGGCAATGGAAAAGTGCTATAGTTTGAGTTATACTCTCTAGACCTCACAACTTGAGTTATACTTTCATAATGAGGGTTGCAGAAGTGTTATAGTTTGAGCTATGCTGGACCTTGCAACGAGCATTGTCCTTTTACAATAGTCATTGGAAAAGTGCTCTAATTTGTGATACACCTTATGGACCTCCCAACGGGTATACTGAAATAATTAACCAACATTGAGATATTTTCAATGGGCATTGCAAGATCTACGTTAGACGTTGAATTACTATTGCATAAAGCTCACACTTTTTGGAAATCAATAACATACATTGATCATACTCTAATGATAATTGAGGCCAAAGCCAATGGCCATGGAAGGATGAACAATGAGCATTGGAATCATTCGTTATAAGATTAATAAGCATTGCTTAGAATCAACGATCTTTATCATTTCTAATGATTAGTTTTGCAGAATAACTATTAGACTGAACATCAACTATTCCAACAGTTAGTTTGACATTTAGCTATATTAGGAACATTTCTGAAGGCTAGAAAAGGTTAGAAAACTTTAGAGAATAATTGTAAACAACTAGAGAATATCTAATAAGTTCTTTATGCAAACCTTTTGGTATTGCTTTGATTTGGGTAGTGTGAGGATTACTTGTAACTCTTTGAGAGCAAGTTTTCTTGAGCCCTAAAATTATATTTGTTGCCTAATTGAGAGACATTGACATTACTTGGATCTATCCTTGCGAGTGGTTAAAAGGTTGGTATTGTACTTTATAAAATACCAAGGATTGGGTTGGTTCTCTTGTTCCTTTGTCCTTGAATCTAGAAAAGGGAAAGGTTGTTCTTGAGAGCCTGCAAAAAGAATAGAAAGGCCTAAGTGATAGTTTAGGGAGTGAAGTAGCACATTGCCAAAACACTATAAAACTCTGTGTTGATTTGTATTTGTTGCTTCTATTAAGCTTGTTTTTATTTTTATTTTTGTTTTACAATCCAATTCACCCTCCTCTTGGGTTGTCTCATTTCCATCCAAACCAACATTCTACTCCTTTAATTGAATATCATACAAAGAGAAAGAGTAAGGGTTGGAATCACTTTCAAAAGAAGAAAGTTGATAATAAAGAAAAAATAGAATGTCAATATTACCATAAGCTTCTTTTAGGATGTTCAAGTTATGGGACCAATAGTTTATGTCAGCACCTCAAATCTTGTCCCAAAAAAAAAAAAAATATGGTGGATTGAAAGGTTAAGATTACTGCAACCATATTATATGGATACGTGTAAACCAAAATATTAATATGTGAACATAAGTTTACTAATCTTATCAATCAGAAAACCAACAACTTTTTCTGAAATTGCATCTTTTTCATCTAAAATTGCAAAAAATATCTTTATTCTCTCAAATAATGAAAGTGCTATTTTTTTTCTTATTACTGTAAACCTTAGTTATCATTATATTTATACTTGACTTTTTTTTAAAACTCTAACAGGTCATACTAAATTAGTCTAATTAATTGTAGTCCAAAAAATATTAGGTAACGAGTCTACCTCTTGTTAAGTCCCAAGCAAGACTCATTTTCTTTATTATAGTTTGTGAGACCAAGTTTATTTCTTATATAACTAAGATGATAGAGTAACAGGATTATTCCTTTAATATCATTAGTTAAAATAGAGATAGAATTTATTTTGGAATTGGTTGTTTATTAAGAATATGTTATAATACTATAAGTTACCCAATATGAATGAAAAACTTAATAAAATCAATCTTAATAAAAAACTAAGACTTGTTTTTATTTATAACCACTTGGTAATAATAATTATTTTTTCATAATTGAATTAAAAAATATATTATAAGAAAATAAAAAAACTTTATTACTGGTTTAAAATTTTGAATATATTGCTTTTTATGTGATTTTGTTAAGAATCCTTAAACTTAATACTTAAAAAATCCTTAAGCTTTGTAAAAGAAAAAGAATTATTGAATATTAATTTATATATTTTATATTCAATAATATATGTATGGATAAAGAAAACATATTGTTAGAATTATTAACAATAATTTTTTTATTGATTACAAATTAAATCTTAATTTCATTATTTGACACAATCATTGTATATAACAAATTAAGTAATATAGAAAATTATATTATGTAAATATACTAAAATAAAAAATAAAAATTATATATTTTTTCAAGAGTTTTCATGTGCTATATATATATATACACACACACACACATACACACATACATACATACATACATATGGGTATGGGAATGGATATGGGTTCGAGTATGGGTAAAACCCATTAATTTGGGTATGGTATAGATAGGGCACTACACTATCAATACTCTATCTAAATCTAATAGTATTTTTTGTGTATGGATCTATTTGTACCCATTGTTCAATCAATTCAGACATTATCTGGTTTGGCCAAGTAGGGTTCAGATGGATACCCAAGGATATGGTACAAATTGTCATCCCTAGTATCATTGAATGCTCTTCCTCTCTTCATTTTTAGTCGGTGGAGGTTGGATCCTAGCCCCACCATTAACCATGAGTTGTTTATGTTAGAATATTCGAGGGCTTAACAACTAACAGGCATTCAATGAACTTCATTGTTTAATCTATGAACATGATCCTTACATCTTATTTCTTACCAAAATTGAGGTACATACGTCTTCTTGCTCTTTCTTTAAGTCTCAAATTTTTTCATAGTATGTTTGTTGTTAAGAGTGCTGGTGCTAGAGGTGGTCTATTTCTGCTTTGCAAAGAACACTTAGAGATGTCTATTATTTTTTTTCTATCAGTCACATTGACATTATTGTTCAATTGAATGATATAGTGTGGCACTTTATTAGTTTTTATAGCAATGCTAATCCTCATTATGATGGTTCTCATAGGATCTGGTTCAAAAACTTGGGTCATTATCAGAGTTATGTCACTTGCCTTTGCTAATAGTGGCAATTTTAATGAGCTTCAATCTACTGATGAACAAAAAAGTGGTTGTCTTTGAAGTTTTTCTCAAATGGTTGAGTTTAATCTCGTTCTTTCTAAGTGTGGCTTATGGGATCTTCTAAAATTAACCCCTAAGTTCACTTAGGTCAATAACAATAATAATGGGGATTTCATCCTTTCTTGTCTGAATCGATTTCTATGTAATTTTGAGTGGCAAGTGTTATTCCCATCGGCCAAGTCATTTGATCTTGATTTTTATCACTTGGACCATTAGGCTATCTCAACTATTTTTAATGGTGGACCTAACAACCTTATATCCTTGACTCATCTTCACTTTGATGGGGACATTAGAGGAGGATTATATTGATGTAATTACTGCAACTTGGCAGGTGACTAAGGACATGCTAGATTCTTTTATTGTTCTAAACATTTCAACTTGTGTTAAGTCTCTATACAATTAAGGATTTGAATGTTTTTGTCAACTTTCTTATAAAATTACTAATACTAGACATGTTATTGAATCTTTAGAACAAGATGGGTCCTCTTCTATGAATATGAGGAAAGTTGTCATTCTAGAGACAACATTCGTGAATGTCTTGGTTGGCATATGGGGGTAACAATTTTAAGTTCTTCCACCAAAAAGGCATCTTTTGGAAGAAAATTTATTCTATTCAGGGTCTATGAGATGATATGGGTTTTTGGCACATTGATTTAGAGACTTCTTTCTCGGCTTGTGTAGGATTATTTTTCTTCTTCCAATCCTATTAATTAGAGTATGAACACATGTAGACATTAAATTTTTACGCTACAATAATGATAACTGATAAACTATATTTCTCAGAGATAAAAAATAGAAATAAATGATTCTAAAAATATGAAGAATGAGGCACAAATGATAAAATTAGTCGAACCCAAATTGAGTTGGCCCAGCTTAACATGGCTTTTATGAGAAGTAGAAAGGACTGTTGAGTCGGGTGGCAGCAAGTTGGCACAACTTGCCTATAGAGGAGGCTACAACGAAAATCCTAGATAAGACAAATTCTATATATAATTAGGTAATGGAACCTCAGTTACAGCGTTGGCAAAAATTAGGGAAAATTTTGACATGAAAAAGAGAGAAAAGAGTGAGTTTATAGTGCATAAAAGAAACAAAGGAGATACCCACACCTAGTACATAAATTGTGCCCATTTCTTACAATATTTGTATTTATTCTCATTTTCTAGTCTCTGAAATCCATTAAAATCAAGGTAGTTTGAGGATAAGAAAATCCTAAATGTGCGAGTGATTTCATTCATTTTATTTCGATTTTAGTTTTGTTCAACCTGAAATAAGAAATCATATTTTTGCATTTTTCTTCTGTTATCAATGTAGAAGTGTACACCATGGTAGACAAAGTGTGCACTTTGGCCAACCAAGGTGCATGCCTTGGCTACCAAAGAATAATATTCCTATTTAATTTATTTTCTTCTTTTTTTTTTTTTATTCATGCCACATATGTCTAGTTTGAATTTATTATTGGGAATTTAACTATAATATTTTTTATTCAATGTTTTGTTTTATGTGAAGTAGACTTAATAATTAGAGTCTCAAAAAATATGATGATGACATCTTGAAATTTAGAATGACAGGTTAAATATTGTTAGTAAAATAGTTTTCATCATACTCCAATTTGTGTTGCATTAATCATCTTGATTTTACCAAAAAAAAAAAAGAGATTATTATATTTGTTGGATGTCTGATGACTTTCTATTATATATTGTTGTTATATGTTTTTTTAATATAAGCTTTTATAAATAATGCATAGTTATGTTATTGATGCTTGCTTGTTTTGGTTTTGCAGATATAATGTCCTTTTTCCTTATTATTATTGTACTGACATTCTGTTTCTACAGAAATATAATTTTCACTTCATTTCTCTTCTGCTTATTCTATATTTGTGAAACCTCCCTCTATGATCGGCTTGAAATTAATTTATTTAATTTTCTTACATTATTTATTTTGGATGAATTGTATAATCTTTTTTATGTTGGATGAATTGTATAATCTATTAATCATCAATATGGGTGAAAATTAAAATGAAATTAGCTAATAATTGATGTGGACTATTTATAAAAATTATAGACCATTGAGTGGAGGCTAGACCGATATTTGACTATTCAGAGTGCCTAACACCTTCATCGGAGCATACCCAACTTTTGAACGTAACTCTAAAGGGGGTGATGAGTTGGGTATTTTGCATAGAATTTTAGCAATTATCCGATTAGTCTCCACCACACTAGGTGGCAACTTTGATATTCTGTAGGTTTCATTAATGTGTTGTCCCATGTACCCCAAGCCCTTTATACCCATTATTTAGTGCAATAATTGTAAAAGTTCTCACCCATTAAGGTGTTCCACTATTATAATAACAATTCCACACATAAATTGATTCCATATAATCATCTTTGCATTTTGCTACCTTAGTGAATATGTGTTTACATTAGTCCTTAATAGTAGGACATTCAATAGTGAAAATGCTATATTTGAATTTTGAAGTAAGAAATAAATGAGTTCCTATTTGAAGTAAGCAATAAATGAGTTGTTATTTTAATAAGCTATTGCACTAAGGTATCAATAATTATATATTGCATTTGAATAAGCTAATGAAATACGAGCAATGTTTTTCTATTATTAATAAAGATACAAGCAATGTTTTTCTATTATTAATAATGATACATACTAAGAAGTAAGAAACCAAATGAGAAGTAATAAGATAAAGCAATAAAATCATATTCAAAGTTTGTAAAAAACCTTTATAAATTCAAAGAAGTAATTCATAAGATGAAAAATAATTCCATTTCATCATTTCTCAAAATTCAAAGTCTATAAAAAGCATATCATATAAATTCCTATAATAGCAGAACACTGTGACCCTAATATTATAAAATTAAACTATGACCTTTATGCCTGCGTTCCAAAATATAACAAAATATATTTATCCCTTTCATTATATTTAAAATGAACCATTGCGCATTTAGCAACACATATTTACAACTTTACATGTCCTTTTACATCATATGCAAAATATTTAACATCTAAAAATAGGTAAACCAATAATATTTTGAAGTTCTTCTTTTGAGATGCTATAAGCTGGGAGGTAGTGGAATTATTCATCACAAATTCTTAAGAGATTGGGATCTGCTAAGAAGTCAAAATTAAAGCTTATGGAATTATGTAAAAACTTAAAGATCTTTTGATTGAGTTTTGGCAGCAGTAAATGTGATTACTGCTCCACTTACAAACCTCACATTTCTCGTACTAACAATATCACTTTAATTATAGAACATGCAGGCATAATATGAAATAGTTATGTTGGGATGGGCTTTATAAATCCTCATTATATAGCTCTTTCTAACTTGTCTTCTTTCTTTATTCATTTGTGCGTTTGCATTTTGACTCTGAGGTTGTCTAGTATTTTAAATTACTACTAACTTGTATTTTCAGGTTGCCTTGATGCATTCAAAGTATGCTTCCTTGGTTTTCCTCTTTGAACCTATAATAAATATATTTCATATCAATCTAGACATTTAGATTAATGCATAATTAAAAAATATAAAAGTATCATTACCTTTGGAGGTTTAGCAATAGGTGGTTGGTCTTTATATGGACAAGCCTTTTATTATGGTTAGGTCTAAGATAATGCTGACATGTCATGATTGAGTCAAACTTCCTTAATGACTTTCTTATTTTTAGGTTCCTTTTTTGCTCTTCTCTTTTAGTTAACGAGTCAAACTTCCTTCATGGCTTTCTTATTTTTAGGTTTCTTTTTTGCTTTTCTATTCTAGTTAACCTTTCATTTTCTAAGCCTCTTCATATATGGTAGAGGTAAGATAAGATCTTCATAAATGGTGGGGCCATATTCTTTATCCATTTAAAGGTTTCAATGCAAAGGCATAGGTTTTTAAATATTTTAATTTGTAATATTCATCTATGTAAATATTCTAATTTGTAATATTCATCTATATAAGTCTCTTCATCTTTTTTTTTCATGTAATAGATTATGAAAGAGCATGTGAGCACGACAATCCACTTAAACCCATGCTCTACATGAATAAGCATGCTTCACTAGACTCACTATAAATTGGTCTTCATTAAATGTCATTGAGAATAAGCTTCCCATATCTATCTTGATAAAACATTCTCTAGTCACTTTTTTCAAATCTTCAATCCTTTATTTAATTCTAGGACAAAAGTGAGCTTGATTGTTCTCCATTAATAATCTTTATTAACCATCATTTCATTTAAGGTAAACCTAAACTCTTCCAACATGTTGATGATAGGTATAGTCTTTGCCTTATAAATGCAATGATTAAAAGTTTCTACTAAGTTACTATTGATGACACCATATTTAGGTGTTGTGTTAAAGAAAGTCTTGTAGATATGTTAAGAGTTATGCTTCATGAATCCTTTATATGCCAACTTATCTTTGTTGCTAATCCTTTTGCTATATTTCTTGTAATCAACTTTAAAATTTTCATTCATTGCTTACAAAAATACTTTCTTTAAGTTTTCCACTTTAAGAACCTTCTTCTAATTAACATAAATGCACTTCACATGGGGGATAATTCTCTTTATTGCATTTTCAAGACCTTACATAACAAAGTTATCACATTAGTACATGGTAAGTTAGTTTTAACATCTGCATAAAAATAGTATGATAAAAATTCCTTTTGTTTATCACTCATTAGTGTCAACATAAGGCTATCGTCCATATTTAGATCTTGAAGAAGTCTTTCTAACAACCATGTCCATGTGACTTCTTTTTTCTCCCTCAACCACACACTATGCAATGAGGAATGTTTGATTGTTTGCATATTTGGCAATTGCATCTAAAAGTGCACCTCCTTGTAAAGTTTTAAAAAAATCACCATCCAAGTATAGAAATGGCCTAGCTCTAGCAATATATCCCTTCTTAAGACTAGAAAATCTTACATATAATCTTTGGAACATATCTCTCCTATCTTATTTTACAGTAAATATGTCAAATATCCCTTCGTTGTCCACTTTTTTCAACTTTGCCTTATAAGACCTAAGTTTTGCATAGTGTTACTGAAGAGATTTTTTTTAGCATTTTTAATGCTTTGCGCCTAGCTCTATAATAATAGCTTTTTATCACTGTCAAAGCATATTTTTAATTCAAGTCAAACTCCACCTAATCCATCCTATACTTAGGGTTTCTCCTAAATCTTGCAAGGAATTCCCTTGCTAACCACTATGAAGTAGCATGCTTATTTGATAAGCTCTTATTGCACCTATGCCCAGTTCATTATATATATAACCTGATAAGTATTCTTATTTGTTTTTTTAACTACATTAACTCTCCATTTAAATTTCTTATTAGAGCATTTAGCCTTCATTATTCTCTCAATACTTCTCTTTTATGCTATTTTAATCCTTTTACATATTGCATATTCATGTACTACATGTTTTGTTATAGCATGTTCTCAAAAATATCCCTGGTGTGAAAATTAAAGTCTTATGATCATAGTTAGAATCATAAATAATTTACCTACTTTTTCTGTTTCCTCTTTACTGCTTTTAGCAGTGACAAAACCCTTATCAATATCATAGTATCACTATGATATCATAATCCTTCACTAACTTGACCATCATCTTCTTCCCCACGTAGGCCAACATCAACATGGATTGCCCTAGATAAACTTGATTAGCATTAGGAATTTCATCTCCTCTCATACCATCCTTTCTTAAAGCATTCCCATTATCCATAACAATATTCTTTAAATTTCTCTTATTTTGTCTAGCTTATATGTATTACTCATTAAACTCTCTAATATCACCATTAACATTAGTTTCATCCTCTTATTCTGGGACATTATCTAAATCATCTAAACCATTATCATCACCATTAATTTGTGGTGTGGGTGCATTAGGCACTTAAACCTTAATGCAAGGTTTAGATGTTGAATCATCTACTTCTCTAAGATGTTTCCATAAATTAGCATCATCCTTTAATTGTCCATCAATAATTTATATTCCCCATTCAAGCATATTTCAATTGTTTTTATAAAAACTCTCAAGAACTCAAAATTATATTCTTATGCAAATATTTGTTTAACCTTGTGATCACTTATAACTAATGTAAGAAATTTCCATTCATCATTCCCAGGGTTGTGATATCCTATTTTTATTAATATCTACATGTCTTAATTCCCTAACCTTCTTAACTATATCACTATAAACCCATTCTATGGTACCATGCCAATAACCCTCTAAACACCTATACCATTCATATATTTGACCTTATTATCAACCTCATCATCTCCCCTCCAACTTATGCCTCCTTAAGATATCAAACAACCATCTATATAACAATGAGTAATCCATCATAATGAATAATGTTATGCATGATATTGCAACACTCAAACAATCGAGACTAAAATAAACAACATAAAATCAAACTAAGATAAATAATATAAAAATCTAGATAATTTGTGTCACATATTTCAAATTCAAATAAATAAAATTAAAATGTAATCAATTAAAATCCTAATTTCAAATTACTTAAACCATCCCTAATTATAAAGCCTTAATTATACATCATATTTTCCAAATTTAAATAAATTATATAAATACCAAACTATAATTTTCCAAATATAATTTCCTAATTAATTAAAAACCTTAATTTCAAATTTCATAAAACACCCCCAATTATAAACCCTAATTATATGTCACAGTTTTCAAATTCAAATAAACAATATAAAAATCCAATTATAATTTTTCAAATGCAAATTCTCAATTCATTAAAAATCCTAATTTCAAATTACTTAAACCATTCCCAATTATAAACCCTAATTAGATCGCAAATTTCAACTTCAAATAAATAAAATAAAAATTAAACTAAAATTTTTCAATTGCAAATTTTTAATTATAAAAACCCTAATTTGAAATTAGTTCAAAATACCCAATTTTAAAATTCTAATTATTTTTGTGTGACTTAATCCAACTATAATATAAACCCTAATAAATGATTAAAAATTATATGCATTAAGTAATAAATTTGTTATTTTTATTAATTAGAGATAGGAGCTTTTGAGCACTTACCTTTTCTATGTTTTTTTTTTAAACTTTATTGTAATGTCCACACCGACAGATCCTTAGGCAACAAACAATGATAAGCAAATGAGAACCACTTCCAGGTGGAGACTCATACATAAGTTTCTTCTCTCTCTCACTTTTCTTTAATAAACATACACATGTGTGCACGCACACAAACGCGTGCGCGTACACACACACATTCTCTCTCTCTCTCTCTCATAGTTTTGCTATTGTTGCTGAAGAAGAAATGAAAAGTGAAAGATTAGATTGACTTATGTTAGGTTATGTTAAACTTTTAACTTTAGGTTAGAGGAGTTAACTAAGGTTAGTTAATAAATTTAATGAGTTTGTGGATATCCTAAGTGGCATTATTAGACATTTTAAATTTTTTTTTATCACAGTCACTAGGCACGTCAACAAAACATACACTTTTTTCTCCTCATTTTAAAATTAGGCTATAATGGATACTTAAATTCAAAAATAGAACTCAATCATAAAGTTTAAAACTATGTGTTATAATCACAAATCTGCAAATAATTTCAGATTTTCTAAATTGCTATGTCTATTAAAATATAAAAAGAACCATAAAAATATATTATTTATATTAAAAATATTTTAAAATATATTATAAGAACTATTATTTATGTTAAAAATATTTTTTAAAAAATTTTAACCAAACTAAATCATAATTGAACAAACCAAATTGGTTCAATTTTATTTTGATTTATAAAGTTATTCGATTCAATTTGATTTGTATTTTAAAATTTGATTTTTTAGTTTTGAGTGGTTCAATTTTATTTGATTCGATTTAAACTAAATCCTCACCCATACTCTAGGCAAAGTTTATCATAAATGTTACAAAGGGGGGAAAACACTTTTTTTTTAAAATATTTTTCGTTAAGTTGAATCTTTTGTTGGGTTTTTATTTCCCTGAATAACTACCCAAATATTTTCTATCCATAAGTTGATTAACATACTATCTAGAATTAAGGTTCTTATTATTATTATTATCCATAAATTCAAGCCATAAGGTTAAAGGAATTATTCCTCTTTTTGATTGGTCTCTTGCTAACACTCTAAGGTACATTATGTTTTATATTCATTCTTTAATTGAATTCTTATTTCACTGCTCTCTTTGTGTCCAAAGTTGCCTCTACTATGTTTCAAAAAATCTTTCCTTCAACCTAGACCTTTCATGACTTGATTTTCATGTGCAACCTTTTTTTTAAACAATCATACTAATCCTCTTCTAAAGACTAAATATCTATATCAAAGTGACACAAATCCTTAAACTTCTACTCATGCTCTAGCACTAGAAAACAATATAGTTCAAATTAAAGAAATATTTTTATTTTTTCCTTTTGTAGGCATTTTGTTATATTATTCTTATGAAGTTTTATTTAAAAAAACCCTAGTCATACCATCACTATACTTCTTATTTACACCAATATACCATCCATCTATATAATCTACTAAGAAACCGCGAATATTGTGAATTTTTCAATATTTGTCAAATTTATTACATAAAATATATTGTCTAAGCTTTTTATCCATCTATTAGCCATATCTTGTTCATGTGTCCTAACAAATTTAATCATTCCCATGCTTTTAGCACTTTAAATAGTCTTTTATGGCTTTGTTTACAGTTGGCTTCATTTTTATGGGTCTTTGGTCTTGGGCCTTCTACATGTGGCAATAATGGCCTCATAATCCATGTTGGACATAGAATATGGCAGGCTTTGATGATTGTGTTATAGGCCTCCCTCAAGTATTTAGACCTCATCTAAGATTTGACCAATTATGATAACAAACGGTGCTTGTAGATAGAGTTTGAATATACATGTGTAACTCTATAGATAAACTTTGTATTTAACTAGGACTCATTTATGAAACTTATATATAAACAACTGCAGTAGATAGAGAATGGGCTCAAAACTATTTACATAGAAATACATAACTTTTTTCTCTAGATTTCTCTATTTTCTTCTTTTATTCCTCTTGATTATGTTATTGGTTGACAACGTTATCACCTATGTTGGACTAGGATAGTTAATCCTAAGTTTAGAACCTTTTTTGATTTTGACAAAGGAGATTGGTCATTACTAATATTTTTATTAAGTGTTGATCTTGCAGAAAAATAAGTCTCGCAATCAAGGATTCGCGACTGCGACT
>CATIWR010170189.1:0-11359 GCA_949677035.1 Omphalea diandra | reverse complement strand
GACAAACAACTATAGCCACTGGTTTGGTTTTTCGTTTTAGCTTGTGGGTGATAAAAGTTCCATGGTTTATCTTCTTTGTGCTTGAGTCCAAAATTTCTTTTTCTTACGTTAAATAAAACGTATTGTCGCATATGTGTGGGACATGGAAATGTGCAGGACATGATCATTCTGGGATTGACAACCCAAGCCCGGTCCATATAATTGGCATATTGGATATGGGCCTTGACAAGTTTCCGAAACACACGCCCACAAATCTGAACTTTTTATTGCATATCTAATTACGAAAGCCAATAATTTGACCAAGGATTATCGTATACGTAACTAAAACATCATTTTTTTTATAATAAAAATAATAGTATGTTTTAGGCTCCATTTATTACTATATTTTCTATATTTTATTAATATTTACAAATTGATCAAAAAAAATATTCTTTTATTAAATTAATTTTAAGAAAAATAACTTTATCTTTTCAAAATAAGACATTTTTTTTTTCAGATTTTAATAAATTTATCCAAAATAAAAAATAAATAATATAAATACACATGTTTATTATCACTGATCACTCTTGACTATCACCATCTGCTGTTGGTAACCTGTGATCAATGAGAACAAAAAATTTTTTGTTGTCTAAATTTTGTTGGAATTATATAAATAAAAAATTAAAACATATAATATATTCTAGATGCTAAAAATATATTTTAAAAAATATTTATAAATTATTTTTAACAAGATAAAACAAAGCCTTAATAAAAAAAAATATGTTCACATAAAAGTAAAATCAATAAACTTCTGATGTGCAAAAGATAATTTTGAGAAATAATACTGAAGTTGTCTCTCTTGTTAAAAATTTTGAATTCAATTTCAGTTAGTATTAGTTTAACTTAAAAAAAAAAAAAAAATTGAGTAAGAAGTTTGTTCTCTCTCTATTCTGAGTTTCATCAGGTAGCCTAAAAGGTATTTTTTCATCCATGTATAGAGCAAGCGAGCCAGAGATGGTACTTGATGGAGGACTGGCAAGCTCTGGCGCTCGTAAACTTTTTAATGGAATAAGGTTCAATTTCCCTCCTTAACTTTTTGTGAATGCTGAATTAAGTCTTTTTTAAACTTTAATGCAACTTTAACACAAAAGTTGATCATTTTAGCCCATTTTAACCCTTTTTACATATTAATCAGGCGCGTGTGGCATATCTCATGAGTTCAAGCATGAATTAGGTTAGCATATTAAAAAGAGGTTAAATTAGATTTGTCTGTTAGCTGAAAGAGGAAAAAAATTAAAGATTTTTTCGAGATCAAAAGTTTCAAATTCAAACAATTTCAAAATCTCAAAACCACTATATATATATATATAAGTTATTCAATTAAGTTCCTCAAACTTTTTAATAATTTATTGCAGTCCTCAAAGATTTAATTTTAGTTTCACCTTTAAAACAAATCCTGTCTTCAGATGTTCATAGCCCTCAAAGATTTATTTTAGTTTCGACTCTAAAACAAATCGATCAAGTTACTGAATATCTGAAGAAAGGATTTTATCTTAATAAACCTACAAGTTACCCAAAGACTTTTGTATAAAAACTCAATTACACAAAACACAAAACAAACACAGAGCAGAGACACCTCATTAATATCATTAAGAAAAAGTGTGGTGACTCATGTAGCGATGCTAATAGTGTACTGTGCTTAAGATCACTTTGAAAATTTATACTAAATTTCATCATATGCCTAGTATTTTGGTTATATCAAAATTTATATTTTCATTTAATTTTTATCATCACTAACGGTGTTTAGAATAATCAAGCACGATTTAAAGAGAGTATTATTAATATTAAAGTTGTATTGCATGTTGTATATATTGTTACGTAATTATAAAAAGTGAGTAATATTAATAAAAAATTTAATATGACGAAAATACAAAAAATGAATAATATATAATCAAATTCAGTATAAAATTTTTTTAAGGTCTTATTTATTACATTACACTTAGTAACCTCATCTAGTAGCCCTCATATCATTAAGTATCTCTTGCATAAACTAACCTACACAAACTTAACCATTTTTTTTTTTAATCGAAGTTCTTGTAAATAGTTGCAAGAAGGCTTCTTCATTTTGATTAGCATGATGGTGTTTAAAATGCTATTAATTGGTGGAAGAAGCAAAAATGTTATGTGTATAGTACAAAACGGACACTTCACATTAATATTCTCTCTTATATGTAACTCTTGTGCTTATACCACATAATAGCCATTACGTACAATATTACAACACCCGCAGTGCTGCCACCAATAGTCCAGAGCCATTTTGGCATTCCTTCTTGAACATCTATTTTAAACAAATGAATTTTTATATTCATCCCAAAAATACCAGCCACAACAACAAATACACTTAACACCAGGGTTGCTGTAGTTAACATCACTCCCATTTGCAGCAGTTGATTTTGTTTCTCATCTAGCATTATGTTGATGTGGTCTTCTGTGTCATCCACGGATTCCCTTAGCTTCCAAGATTAATACCCACCATAAGAAAAAAAAAATGATACATGATTGAGTTAGAGAAATCAAAAGGAAAAGTTGTTTATTGCACATACTGTGGATAGTTTGTTTAGCGTGCCATCAATTTGCACAAAGTATGCTTCCAGTAGCATTTCCAGCTCCCCTACATTGAAGTCCTTGATTGTAATAGGACTACCATTAGTCCCATAGCTCCCACTATTCTGGATTTCTCCTTTATAGCTAGTAGAAACCCCATGAGTTTCCAATAAGATTTCAGGAGGAACAATTCTAATACAATCCAATTTTCAAGTGCATAAGATTTGTGAGAAAAATGTACAGATTAAAATAAAAGGCTTGAGATCATATGCAAGTCCTGTCTTATGCTCATTCTCAAACTTCAAATCATATTTAAATATGTTTCGAGTTGTTTTCTAAGCTTTATGAGGTTTAAACTCGCAATCTTACAAGATGTGATTTGAAAGTTCTAAGTCTCCATTTGTTTTGCGAAAAAATAACTTGATTGAGAAAAAAATTTTTTGAAGAAAATATTTTCTAAATAACATATTTTATAGTGTTTGAAATACATTATAAAAATATTAATTTTCTTTTGATTTATAAACTTATAACACAATTTAGATCATAAATATTTTATATTTATACTATTTATTATTTAACATAAAAAATATATTAAAAATGAAAATTTTCATAGGTCTCACTTATTATCATTGATCACAGCCAGCCAAAGATGACTGTGCTCTATATTAGCAATCAAAGATGATAAATGATATTATGTATGTGTTTATATGATTTGGATAAATTCATTAAAATCTGAAAAATGACTTTTCTTTTTTAAAACGAAAGTTATTTTCCTAAATGTTAGGAAAATTACTGCTGTGAGTTTATTGGGAACCTGTCATTCATTTCTACATCTTCAAGATCTGAGGAATCATCTCCCTCATTTGCAGAGGAAGAGGAGGAATCTTCAAGGTGTCTTTGAAACAACTTGTTGGTCAGATACATCTCAGCCATATCTCCATCATCATCTAGCAAGTGCTCTAATTCATCCCTTACCTGCATACATATGATAATAGATTGATTAACTAGTGCTTAGTATTAATTAATCCCAATGATTTTCCAATTAAAATAGTGCAAACGAGGAATGAATTAGACTATGAACCCTTTGAACACGTCCGGTTATGTCAACTAAACGGCTCTTGATTTGTCGAACACGTTCTAAGTTGACAGTACTGATCTTAGAAGTAAGCTTGTCTAAGGCTGGATGAGCCTCTAGCTCCAATGTTTTTGCCTATATAATTAAAAAACACGATGTAAAGAACATAAACTAATATGCAACTGAATAGAATGTCTATAATTGCACCAAATAACTTAGACATAAATATAAATTAAGAATGTTTTACTTCATTTTCTAAGCTAGTGCAAGCGGCCTCAAGGCATGCCTCTAGAGCGACAAACTCAAACGGAAGAAACATCGATTCATCTTGAATTTTCTTCAAATCACGTTTCTTCTCTGCCTTATTATTACTTCCCTTGTCTTCTTGTTCTGACAACCCTTCCAAAACTTTTGGAGGGCTTAAAAGCTCGGATTGTGGCTCATGAGATTCACCCAAATTGAGCCGGATTGAATCATCTTCATCATTACTTTCCTGTAGAAAAGGAAGTGGCAAATTATATATACAAGAAAATTAGAATAGCATATGGGCTGGGCCACAATAATAAAAAAACTCGAAACCTGGAAGACATGCAAGTTGAAACTGATCGAAGTTAAGTTGCGATTTCATGGAGAGTTGTGAGGTTGAGAGTTCGAAGAGGTCGTTTAACTAACAAAATAAATAAATAAATAAATAATACATAAGCCTTTCCACCACCTGGGCTTGGCAATGGCAAAGAATCCTGCTCTGCAGCTCCTCAACAAGTGGCCTAAGAGAAGGGTCGTTAGAATTCAACAGCAGCACCTCCTTTGCCATGATTATTGCCTTTATATGCTCGAGATTGATAACTATCGCTCTTTCTCTACCCAAAACCGTAGATGGGTATGAAAGAAACGGGTCAAGGACCCGGAGATCGCGTGCTGGAAGGCCCGTTCGCCGCATGATTGAGTGTTTCCCTGCCTCCACCACCTGGGTCAGGCCTGTCGAGTGCAGCAGAAGCCATGGCCGGACTCCTGTGCCCTTCTTGCGGAGCACCTGAGAGGTTGTGTCTCTCATGGTGGGCTAGTGATTGGTTTGTGTTGCTGTTGTTGGTGGTGCCAAAATAAAAAGAGCATTGGGTTTGGCATTGCCTTAAGTGAGTTTCTTCCCCAGATTGGAACCTTTCTCTTGTGTCTATGGATTTGTTGCGTGTGATTTACTGGTGATGGTGTTTACTGAGAGTTGGTTTTGGTCAAATGGAAAGGAGCATTCTTTTTATTTATTTATTTTGTGCTGTTTTAGCTATTACAAGCCAATTTCTATCTATCATCCATCTCATCATCAATTGCAGATTATAAAATTATTGGTTGGATTATTTTTAAATTTTATTTTATTTGTAAATAAATTTTTAAATTGTATATTATAAAATAAAAATAAAATTCATTTCAAATGAAATAAAATTTTTATTTGATTTACATGTAGAATTTAGTAAAATATTTATAAAATGTTCTTACGTTGTTTTTTCAAATTTTACAAATATTTAAAAAAGAGAGGATAAAACAAAAACAGAGTGAAGAAAGAGGAAGAGAGACAGAGAGAGAGATAAGAAAAGAAAATGAAAAATATTTTAACGCAAAATATTTTTGTCATATTAAAAAAACTTGACAACTTTATAATTTATTTAAAAATTTTATTAAATTTAATAGAATTTGGTTTAATTATATTAAAAATTTATAAAACTTCAAATGAATTTTATTTATGCTATACATATAAAATATAAATTTATAAATAAATTTCATAAAAATTATAGAATTTATTTAAGCCAAACACGCCTTTAAGTTAATTCTATCTCATAATTTTTTTCATTTATAAATTATAAATAATTTTGGAGTAGCTTTGGAAAATGGTGCTTTCATTTATTTTTATTTTTATAATGTGAAAAATGTTAAAAGATTTAATGTTTTCAAACTCATGATTTGTCAATCTTGAATTATGTAAGAGGTTTATAAAATGAATTTAGATTATCTCATACTTGAAGTAACAAT
The DNA here is from genome assembly GCA_949677035.1 of Omphalea diandra. NCBI lineage: Eukaryota > Viridiplantae > Streptophyta > Magnoliopsida > Malpighiales > Euphorbiaceae > Omphalea > Omphalea diandra. The sequence goes on along the minus strand of CATIWR010170189.1, from coordinate 5,679 downwards.
TAATTATCATGTTTATAAAATCTTTATCATTCATTTAAAATGAGTAGTTGAAATTTTATTTTAAAAATTAAATTTAAATTTTTTAAAAAATAATAATTATACATTAAAATTAAATATCAATAATTTATTTTCATTTGCAAAACTAAGATCACTTAAATATAATATATCTCGATTGAAACAAATATGAGATCATCTAAACCCTTCTGAAATCCAGCCCAATCACAATACTAAAAGGACACGAGTGGAGCCAATAGAATTTGGAGCATTAAGAAAAGAATATATATACATATAAGATTAATTTTCAACTCTATTGTGTAGTAAGCCATAATAGAATAAAGTGCATTTTAGTGTTAATCAAGTTCTTTTATATTTGTTATTTCCTCATGTTTATGATTTGACTAGTAATAATTAAGTAATTAGTTCATAACTTTTTGTTTAAGATTAAATTCAAAACATTATTATTCAAATCCCAAAGATAGAAGTTTAATTGAGATACTGAAAATAATACTAACAAGTCAACTGAAGTTAAAATGAACCAAAAGGAACAAAAAGAATAGCTGGCTGCAGCCAGCAGCTCAAAGATAGGTCCTGACTAGGAAACTTGCACAGCGAGAAAATTCGTTTAAGAGGGCTCACCTTAAAGCAACATATTATAAAAGAAAAATAACCGGAGGAGAGACATTTGATTTTTTGCTGCGTGATAGTGAAATTATTATAAACTATGAATACTATATAATGTTTTCTTGGTACAGAAATATCAAAATAAATATACAATGGGGATAGTTCTCATCCCTTCCTCCCACAACCTTGCTCCCTTTCCCTATCAAGGATTGTATGAGAATTAAACTTGAAATTCCACGAGTAAGTAATATATGCGTAGAAGGTGTCGGAATTTACTAACAACGTACCATACAACAGCCATTCATATTTATAGTCATCACATGAACATCAGGAGCCTCGATCACTCTAACAGTCGCTTGTGCTTGCACCAGGCAATAGCAATTACATAAAGGAATACACTACCAGTACAGCTGCCACCAACAGTCCAAAGAAACTTTTGCATTCCTGTTTCCATTTCTTCCTTGAACAATTCTATGGTTATATTCATGCCAAAAATACCAGCAACAACAACAAAACAGCTGATGACTAGGGTTGCTGTTGTCAGCATAACTCCCATCTGCAGAAGATGATTCTGTTTGTCATCCAGCATTATGTTGATATAGTCCTCTGTGTCGTCAACGTACTCCCTCAGCTTCAAAGATACAACCCCAAAACAACAAACAACAGGTAAAGATAAGTTGAATCACATTCCACAGAAAAATGGTATCATTAGAAATGCATTAAAAACACCTCAATATTTCTAGCACTGTTCTAATCACCGCCCTCCCCAACACACACACACACACGCACGCACGCGCACGCACGCACGCACAGACACGGAGAAAGAGTATTTCTAGCATACATTGTGAATGTTCAGATGCAATAAGAAGAACAGGAACAAGGGTAAAATCACAATCAGGCACGTATTTGGATACTTTGAAGACCCAGATGGTATAAACATGCTTTCAGTGATGTTATAGAGAAAAATATAGTCCTACATCAGGAATTTCTCTAGATTAAAAAAAGCGACAATCAGGTTTCTGTGCAAGGGAAACGGTTAGACCCACATCAAATCTATGTGCACCACTTCTGTTCTGATTGCAATAGGAAGGGATTTATGACAAGGATGAGCATATGACAACAGAATTATGGAAAAATCCATACTCAAACTCATGTTGATATGGAAAAGCAATACAAATTAGTAGAACTGAGTGGGAAAACTGAGTTAAATACCATGCTCATGTCAATATGGAAAAGCAATACAAATAAGTAGAACTGATTGGGAAAACAAAGTCAAATACCGTGGATAGTTTGTTTAATGTGCCATCAATCTGGATAAAGTATGCCTCCAATAGCATTTCCAGCTCCTCCACATCAAGGTGCTTGCTTATAGCACTTTGAGTGGTACTGGTATGGGTCCCATGGCTGCCCCTACTAAGCACATGAGAAGCAGTAAACAGATGATCCTGTGGATTATCAGCATTGTGAATATCACCTTCACCACTGGTAGAAGCCCCATGAGCTTCCAATGGGACTTCAGCTGGAATCCTGAACAAAATAAGATTCCCAGTGAGAAGGATAGTCTAGTGAAGGACTGGAGAAATTGATGTGCAATTAAAATGATGGTATTAGCTACCTGCTATCCAAGTCTATGGGAAGATATTCATCATCCATATCATCTCTCTCAGTTAAAGAGGTAGTGGAAGAATTTTCGAGGTGTTCAACCAACTTTTCTGTTAAATACATCTCAGCCATGTCTTCATCATCATCCAACAAATGCTCCAACTCATCCCTAACCTAGATATACAACCACATGCATAATTAATCACATAGCATTAGGTATTAAAAATTGAAGACAAAGAAGTTGATTAATCATAATATTTATTACTCTAACAAAAGATATAAACAAGTGAACTCTAGAAACCTTTTGAACACGGCCTGTAATTGCAACCAAACGACTTTTAATTTGGCGGACACGCTCTAAATTGAGAGTACTGATCTTTGAAGTCAGCTTATCCAACGCTGGATGAGCCTCTTGCTCCAGTGTTTTTGCCTAGTTAGAAATGGAAAATATGAAGAGAGAGAGAGAGAGAGCCAAAAAAAAAATCACCAAACTTAACTGGTAAATATGAATGCTCACTTCATTTTCTAAGCAACCGCAAGCAGCCTCAAGACATGCCTCCAATGCAACAAACTCAAATGGAAGAACATTTGATCCATCTCGATTCTCAAGACCTGGTTTCCCATCCTTACATCCCTCGTATTGATCCTGTGGACGTGTAAAACCCCCTGAAAAATTTTTATGACTTGCCTTTGATTGTGGGTCATCAGGGTCATGCAAATTTGTCCAACTTGAATCATCATCAGTGCCCTCCTATACACAAAAACTAAAAGTAAGCAAGAAGCAAGCATATGAAAAATTTAAAAGGCATTGATGTAACAGTCCATAGGCTCATAAATTTAGAAGGATAAGAAGGGGAAAACAAGGAATAAAAGAATCATTCTAAATCTGAATTTTTTATAAGTAATAACCAAACAAAAATGTAAAAGCATGAAAGTTAGAAGATTATTGAAATCCATAAATAACCAGAAAAAATTATATAAAAAAAGGTACCTGATTGTGTTGACCAGCAAATGACAATTCAATCATCTGATTATGACATTATTTAACTGGGAAAAAAAGGCTCATCAAGTTCGGACTAGGGGAGATTTCATTCATTCATTCACTTACCCATCCATCCATCCTTCCTTCCAAGTTTTAATCCAATACCATCTACAGTCAAATCAAACAGTATAGTGCATTTCATAATCCATTCATTTTCAGTTAACAGTTTAAAAAACTCATTTGCAATCCTGTCACCAATAACTTATCAACTTGATTAAAGAAACACAAATAAAACAACTAAGTATCCCTTTCATGACATTCATTCATAGCACAAAAGGATTAAGAACCCTGAATTGGGCATCAGAGAAACTGATACGACTTACCAAAACAACACATTAATTACACAAAATAGTTAAATTTTGATCCAAAACAACAAAATCAAACAGAACAGAAAAAAACTCGAAATTTCTTTAAACCGATAGTATAAAAAAAAAAAAAATTAAGGATTAAACACCTGGATTTTAGTAGCGTTATAATGACAGGAAAGCCTCCTCTGCAACTCCTCAACAAACGGCGTAACAGAAGGATCTCTAGAATTAAGCAAAAGAACCTCCTGGGCCGTAATTATAGCCTTGATATTCTCCAAATTGATGACGATCGCCCTCTCTCGACCCAAAATCGTAGATGGGTACGAAAGTTGCGGGTCGAGGATCCGGAGGTCACGGGCGGGTAGGCCTGTGCGGCGCATGATGGCATGTTTACCGGCCTCCACCACTTGGGCCTGACCCGTGGAGTCGAGAAGGAGCCAGGCACGGACACCGGTTCCTTTCTTGCGGACGGCGGGGATGGGAAGAGAGGTGGGTCGGCTTAATGGGTCGGAGTCATAATCGGGTTGCGCATAGTTGGGTTTGGGTAGAGGAGGTGGAGGGTGAGACGTCATAATGGTGGTCGTCGTTGGAGTTTGGACGTGGGGCAGTGCGGATGTGGAAGACGTTCGTTTACCTGTGCGTTTGGTTACCTGAGCACAGATGCCTTCGGCAGATTGACTAACAATACTGCCCCCGTTTTTTTTTTTTTTTATTTAATTGTGGTTATTTGTTAATAGAATAAATAATAGTAGGTTTTTTTTTTTTTTTTTACATGAATAAATAATAATAATTTGACAAAATCTATCTGGTCTTTTTATTTTTTTCCCCTCTTTTCTTTCCATTCAGTAGAGGTTTAAAATTAAGAGATGGTAATATTTTTAAAATCGGATAGAAAATTAAACTAAGCATATAATTGGTTCATAATTCAATTTTTCCTACACATTTATATCCTACCATTCTATACAGTGAATAATAATTATTTTTAAAATAAAAAATATCTTTTATATAGTAGTTTTTTTTATCAAATTTTATGTGGTAGTTAAACTTGCAATGTGTCGCAAGCTTGATCAAATTTTATGTCAACTGTATATTCAATTTCAACTAAAACAAAACTAGAAAGATGATAAAACATCAAAAGAAAAAAAAAATGTGACAATAATTAATGTTAGGCAACCCAAAAGACTTTATTTTACTAGAAATATTTAGGTTCAATTACTTAAAAATTTAAATTTTAGTGCATTTTTTAAATTTATTTTATATTTTATTTAAGTTTAAGTTTTATTTATAAATTTATCTTCTAATCGGATTTTAGTTACTAAAAATTGAATTTTATTGGCATGACATAATTTAATAATTGAAATGCTTTATTTTAATTAATTTTAAAATTTAATATTGAAAAGTCTCTCAATTTGTTATCTCATTTTCTTTCATTCTTCATTTTTTTTCATTTTCTCATAAATTAAATAAAATTTATATCAATTATTACAATATTTTCATCATTAAATAAAATAATTTATGTATATCCTATTTGATTTATGAGAAGATAGATAAAAAGAAAAAGAAAAAAGGAAGAGAAAATCTGATTTCAGTTCTTAGATTTCAATTACATAATGGATTTGCAAGCAAAATTAAAATTTAAACATTGTTTTGGCTAAAAATTGAAATATATGATATATTTAAAAATTTTGCTAAAACTTTTAAGTAATTAACCCAAAGAATTACTAAGGGTTAAATTTTGCCACACTTAAGGGAAAACAATGTTGACCATTTTATTTAATCTAAATGTAAGGGGAAAAAAAAACTAAGAAAATTAAAATCATATAAAGGAAGTGTTGAACCTATGGCTATAAATCTTGTCTCGTTGACAACAAGACAATGCTTTGCATGTGAAATCACATATTATTTTTATTTTTAAAATTTTAATATTAAATATGTATTATTTAAATCTATTAAATTTTAATATTTTTTCATGTTGTATCTTTATCTTTAATTATGACCTTAATTAACTTAAATTTAATAGAAATTTTATACTTACATTTGCTACCTTATGTATTGTATGTATATTTTGATTATGTTTAATATTTATAGAAGTGTAAAATATATAAA
>CATIWR010170175.1:0-10878 GCA_949677035.1 Omphalea diandra | reverse complement strand
AAATATATTTATATATAGATAATATATAAATTATATATAAAAAATAAAAACATATATATTTTTATATATATATTTTATATATATATATATATATATATATATATATATATATATATATATATATATATATATATTGTATTTAAACGTGTACACTTGTATTGTATATTATATGTTAACCCAGCAACTCGATTGTATAATCGTGTTTAATTTTATCTATTGCGGGTTAGGCAAGTCAATTCATTCAAACCAACTTTTTTATTGTATTACAAACATGTTGACCTATTTTATGACCTGAATTTATTTATATTAAATCTAAACTCATTTAACTATGCGTCATGTCATGATGTTTAATTGAGTCATATTAAAATTATCAACCCTAAGCATAAGCTTGAGAAATTAAAGTTTTTTTTCAATATTTAGTCATAATTTTCAATCATCAATAGTGAAATATGTTCATATTTACTAGTTTTTTCAAAACTAAATTGGATCGGTAAATTTAAAAATTGATATCCAAGTATTTGTTAGTAGGGAAATCAAAAGGCAAGATATCCAATATATAACCATGCAAAACATAATCAAGACAAACCCTAATTACAAAAAAAAAAAAATTACTTTTTCCATCTCAAAAAAGTTGTTCACTATTTTTTTTTTAAATGTCTCAAAATATATGTTCACTTTCATTAAATTAAAAATATTTATAGTCAATTATAGTCAATCTTTCTAATTTACTCTTATTATGATTACTAAATTAAAAATGCATATCTATTTGCTCATTAAATATAGTTGAGGATATAAATAAAAAAAAAAATAGTGCAAATGGAACATTAAATACTTTTTTTAAATAATGTAAAAAATAGAAAGTGATAACCTTTGTTTGGAAAGAATGAGTATATGTTAGCTCAGTCCATAGAATTTCAATGGCAGTACTAGCAACATGGGTGGCAACTCAAAGATAATTTTTTCAAGGATCAATTTAGATAAATATTCATTTAAAATGGAATGATTATTTAGAGTCAATATTATACAAAAATTAATTTTTTTTATGATTTTTATTCGGAACACAAAATCTTTTTAATTTTAAATATATTTCTTCATTTAAAAGATCTTTATTATTATTATTATTATTATTATTATTCTAATTAAAATTTAAATTTCAAATTTTATATCATTACAATAATCCAGTATTGTGTCATAATTTCATTAGTAAATACATCTGATTTTAGCTTATGTTATAATTAAATATATTAGTCGTAAATTTGCGAATTACACAAAATGATTTTAATAATAAATTTTATTTTATTTTTATTAAATAAGCAGTTAACTAATTAAATGACTAATTATTATTTGATAAAAGTTATTATTAAGTAAATAAAATAAAAAAATTTCTTAAAATTTATAATTATCTATAAAGATAATTGTAACAAAAGAGTGTCTATTAATTCATAATTTCAATTTTATGTGGAACAATAACAAAAAAAATTATTAAATTTGAATACCATGAATTCTTGATAATCAATCAATAAATAATATTAAATATTCATAATAAAAAATAAATTAATAGATAACTATAATATATATATATAAAATAAAAGATTATCTATTGATTTAAACATTTAATTTTCTGTAGCATAATTTGAAGAAAAAATTTATTAAAGCAGAACAAAATAATTTTTGACAACCTACTATATTTTTTCGTTATCTCTTATATACTCAAAATTTTAAACAATCAATGCAATTAATTTAATTCTAATTTTTATTTAGATAAATTTTTGCTTTTTAGGTTTTCTTATTTATTATTTAAAATTAGTTAGAATTTTACTTTTTAGATTTTCTAATTCATATTCAATTTTCTTTTATGATATTAGTTTTATATTTAGAATTTTTATTGTTTAGGTTTTTTTTAATTTCTTATTTAGAAAATATTTTTTATATAGCAATTAATGTTTCTAATTTCATATTTAGATTTTTTTTCAATATGACAATTTTGTATTACATAACATAAAATAATGACATATAGTTATGTTATATACAATTATATGACAAATAGCAAGTGATTATTTAAAACTAATTCTAAAAGTGTTGTGTGGTATAATTATAATAATAAATTTTAAATAAATTTAATATTTACTTTTATTAAATATTTAGCTAGTCAGTTAAATGATAAAAAATCAATATAAATAATAATAATAATTTAATTATTATTTTATAAAGTTATTGTCAAGTAAATAAAATAAAATTTGCAAACTTATAATTATGTACAGTGTTAGTTGTAAAAAAATTTATTGATTTATATTTCAATGTTATATGACAAAATTTTAAGAAAAAATTTATTAAATTTGAACGAAATTATTCTTAATAATTTATCAAATAAATAATATTAAATATTTGATAATTAAAAATAAATTTGATAGATATACATATGTGAGGTAATTACAATAAAATGTTGTGTATTGATTCATACCTTGAATATTGTGTGACACAATTTTAAAATAAAATTTATTAAATTTGACAAAATACTTCTTGACAATCTATGACATTGTTGTTTGTTTTTATATATTTAGAATTTTGAACAAATAATGAAAGAATTTTAATTTTAATTTCCTATTTAGATTTGTACGTTTTAAATTTTTTCAAATTTCTGTTTAAAAGTAGTTTTGAATTTTATTTATTGATTTTTTAATTGTCTATCCAAAATATCTTAATTTCCTATTTAGAAATATATTTTTTTGGATATAGCAATTTTCCATAAAATAATGTAAAATAACGACATGTAACTATATTATATACTATTATTTGAAAAATTACAAATAATAATTTAAAACTAATTATGAGACTGAAATTAATAATATGCTAGTTATGGATATGTGCATTGTATGATATGATTATAATAATAAATTTTAATTATATGTAATATTTATTTTTATTAAGTAACTAATCAATCAATTAAAAACTAATATAATAATAATAATAATAATAATTATTATTATTATTATTATTATTATTATTATTATTATTATTTTATAAAAATTATTGTCAAGTAAATAAAATAATAAAATAAATTCTCAAATTTATAATTATATATAGAGTTAGTTGTAATAAAAATTTATTTATATCTTTAATCTTATGTGACATAATTTTTTAAAAAATATTTATTAACTTGAACGTAGTAATTTCTGATAATTAATCAAATAAATAATATTGAATATTTCATAATAAAAAATAAAATTAATAGATTATTATAAATTATATATGCATATATGAGGTAATTATAATAAAAAATTATATATTAATTCATATATCTTCAATATGCTATAACACAATTTTAAGAAAAAATTTATTAAAGTTGAACGAAATAATTCTTGACAGTGACAATCTATTATACAACTCTTTATCCTTATATATTTAGAATTTTAAATAATCGATATAATTATTTTAAATTTTAGTTTCATATTTATAATTTTTACTTTTAGTTTTTTCATTTATAAATTGTCTAGAATTTTTACTTTTTAGATTTTTTTAATTTCTTATTTAGATTTTTCTTATATATCTTATTTACTCTTTAGAATTTGTATTTTTATTTAAAAAGTTTATTTTTTTTTAAATAGGTGCTGAGTTTTTTAATTTTTATTTAAAATTTTTTTGATGTGAAAATTTTTATAACATAATTTAAAATAATCACACTTAGCCGTAATATAAATAATTATTTAATAAATGCTAAATAATGATTTAAAATTAAGTTTGAGACTGAAATTAATAATATATATAGTTATTGATTGATCGAAAATATTTTAAAAAAAAACAACTACTACGCTTGCATTTACTCTTTTATATTATGAGATAAAAACTTGATTGGTGAATTGGATAGATGTGAGATATCAAATGCAAACTTATGATTTCAATTTATAAAATGTAGGAGTTTGCTTGTCTATATATGTATATATATTCTAATATTCTAATGAGGAAGAAATCAAAAATCGCTACCACGTAGCATTTAACTAAACCCCGGAATAAAAGTTACCACCACCAACCATGGTTACATTTTAATAATTGTCTTTAGCTGTACAAGCACTGTTTCTTCTATATAACCAGTATTTCCATATAAGCACTACTTCTCACCATATTTGCCCTTTCCAAGTCTATGCATATTTAAGCTTTTCTTTGTCTCTGTATCTTTATATAGATTTTCCTGAATCAAAAAGCGCCAGCGCCATGGCAAAGACAGCAGAAGAGCAACACCCTGTGAAGGCCTTTGGATGGGCAGCTAGAGATCAATCTGGGCATCTTTCTCCCTTCAGTTTCTCTAGAAGGTCAATTATTATTATTATGCATTGCGTGTTTCTGTTTACGGTGTGTGTGCGTGTGTGCGCCATAATATATATATATCAAGGAATTGGATCTAAATGAAAATGTAGGGCTACTGGTGAGGAAGATGTAAGATTCAAGGTTTTGTATTGTGGGATTTGCCATTCTGATCTTCACAGCATCAAGAACGATTGGGGCATCTCTACATACCCTATGGTTCCCGGGTGAGTCCATCATCATGTTGTCCATCGCTTTTTCTTTTTCTTTTTCTTTTTCTTTTTCTTTTTCTTGTTTAATAATATTTATATCAATTTCTTTTTTCTTTTTTAATAATATTTACAGCATATTTCATATTTCGACTGAAATAATTTAGAAAAACAGTGTACACCACCTGCCATTTTTCTTTCAAAAAGTGTAGCAATATTTCGGTTTAATTTCATTCAAAATAACTCTATTTTCAACATATTTCTCATTAAAGACATTTGTTTATTTTCTTATTTCCTAAAAATCACTTTATTTTTTGCAAAAATTAGATGAAAATCACATAACATAAATCTGAGCAGTTTTTGGCTGAAAAATCTTATGTAGCTTTATTTTATTTTTTTCGCACATGAGATTATTAAAAATTAAAGCCCATTTTTCACATATACAGTTTTATACTTTAAGACAACTGACATTTTCGGATAAGAAAATTATCAGATTTTATGCCATATGAGTACCTTAAAAAATTTTTAAAATTACGAAATAAAAAAAATAGCTGAGCGAAAATAGTTAAAAATTGGGTGACTTTGAATAAAATTAACCTCCAATATTTTGGATTTATTTCACTCAATAGTCAATCATTTTTTATTTTTAATAATTTTTATTCTTCATTTAATTTCCCCAAAGATATTCATTTATTTTTATTTTAAGAAAATCATTTAATTTTTAAACTTATTTTAGGAAATTTATATTGCTAGCTTTTAATTTTTTTAAAATAAAATAAATGAAAATAAAATATAACGATATTAAAATAAAAAATAAGAACTAAAAAAACGACTAGGAATCCAAAAATAAATGATCTACTATTCACATGGGACTTTCATTGCTCTGTTAAAATCAATGGACTTTTCAACTGGGACCAATTTTTCACCCCTTTCATTGCGGACCAACTAAACCAACTTTCCGGGATTGGTTCATAATCCCATCTACCAATCAGGATCTCAAGAGACATGTCCTAAATAATACTATCTATATGATTTGTATAAACATGTAGATAATTAATGACATTTTCATTCCTTTTTTTTTTTTTCCCATTCCTAATTACAAGGTATAAAACTCTCGATTAAGAAATGATTTTTTGGGTCAATAGATTAAAAAAGAAATTTTGATAAAAAAAAAATTATTCACCTCATACCTCTTGTTTGGATTGAGCTTTGAAGGGTTGCTAGGATTTTTAAAATTAAAAAACTCTCGCACCCTATATGGTGAATTCTACATTGATTTATTTAATAATGTCGTTTGGTTCAATCAAATAGTGAATAATAACTTTCGTTTAATCCAACGGTATCTAATTTTATTCAATTCAACATAAAATAATAACTTTTATGTAATTCAACGGTGATTTATTAATGACGTTATTATAGTATAATAATGTAAACGATAGTGTAGTCTTCACCTATATAGTGAATTCTAAAGTGACTTAAGTTTTAAAAACCTTCCAAAACCTCGTTGATTTTTTTTACTTTATTTAATTTTAACTATTTTGACTTTCTATGTTTATTTTATTTTTATAATTCCTATTTAGTCTTCTTCTTAAAACTCTATATTCATGTTGTATTGTAATAATTTTAATATGAAACCTTCCTTAAGCTTACTTATAACCAAATCAAATAGACTGTAAAGGTCATTCTTATTAATAGCCACCAAAATAAGTATTGAAGTAAGATTATTGACTGACGTGATAAGCAAGTGTATAATATATTCTTTTATTGGTTAGAGTTTAAATTCATTGGGAAAATATGAAAATATAAATTTTTATAACCTCGATAAATTTGAAGTAGATAATAAATGGGTCATTTAAATTTATTTGAATCAGCATGAGAAAAAGACGAAATGGATGACGTCTAATAGCTGCTCTTTGTGGCATTAAAAAAATATATAAATAAATAATCGGATCCTTTTATGCTGTCTACAGACATGAAATTGCAGGAATAGTGACAGAAGTTGGCAATAAGGTGACAAAAGTGAAGGTGGGAGATAAAGTTGGTGTAGGATGCATGGTGGGTGCATGTCATGCGTGCGAGAATTGCGACAATGACCTTGAAAATTACTGTCCCAAGATGAAACTCACCTATAGTTCCATTTACTACGATGGAACAATTACTTATGGAGGCTACTCCGATCATATGATCGCTAATGAGCGATACATTGTTCGATTCCCAGATAACATGCCACTTGATGCTGGTGCTCCTCTCCTCTGTGCTGGTATTACAGTTTACAGTCCTTTGAAATATTTTGGATTAGCTGAACCAGGTAAGCATATTGGTGTGGTTGGCCTTGGTGGACTTGGTCATGTTGCTGTAAAATTTGCTAAAGCTTTTGGGGCTAAAGTCACCGTGATTAGTACATCCCCTAGCAAGAAAGAGGATGCTTTGAAAGATCTTGGAGCTGACTCATTTTTGGTTAGTCGTGACCAGAATCAAATGCAGGTAATTGGTCGTTCTTCTTAAGATAATGCATCCTCTATTATAGGAATTCTTTGAGATTCACTCTTTGCACATTCCGATGGTCTCCATACATTTGTTAGTGGAAGATATATTATATTCTTGGGTAATAGATGTATTGCAATATTAAATGCACAGATACATGACTTAAATAAGAAGAATTATTACTTGAATATTTGTTAGGTCTCCAAGAAGAATTCTAGGTCAACTTAACTAGTTCACCTGAAAATGTGAGGAGTGAATCTCATAATTTGTTGAAGATAGTTCATTATTGTTTTGTGCATCTGCTTCATACAATAGTCTCTTCGTAAATAAACATTATAAGATCTACCATATATAAATGCTATTATTATTATCATCATCATCATCATTATATGTCTGCTTTGCGTAGGCAGCCACAGGAACATTAGATGGCATCATAGATACCGTGTCTGCAGTTCATCCCATTATGCCATTGCTTGGTTTGTTGAAGTCTCATGGGAAGCTTGTCATGGTTGGTGCTCCGGAAAAGCCTCTAGAGCTGCCTGTCTTTCCTTTGATAATGGGTAATGAAGCACAAATATTGTATCAAGTAAATATTATCTTTAGTTTAGATTGCAAAGCTAATAAAAAAAAATATAATTATAAAAACAGGAAGGAAACTTGTTGCTGGTAGTGGCATTGGAGGAATGAAAGAAACGCAAGAGATGATTGATTTTGCAGCCAAAAACAACATAAAAGCAGATATTGAGGTTATCCCAATTGATTATATTAACACAGCAATGGAGCGTTTGGCTAAAGCCGATGTTAAATACCGATTTGTGATTGACATTGGAAACACCTTGGCTGCTACTAAGCCTTAAAGATGAGTTTCAAGTTTCAACTTTGAACTTTTTTGAATCTCTTGAATAAGTTTATTGCCTTGGATCTCAATCTGTAAGTTACTCGAAGTCTTATGTCAGATAATGTTGTGCCTGCACCGTTTTCGCAATATTAGAATATTGGGTACCTATGATATAATACTTGTTTGAAATGTTCAATGATATTATGGCAGTGGATATATGTCAAAGCCGAAGTTGTGAGAAAATGAAAAAGAAGAGTAAAAATAACTGGCACTTTTCTATGTATGTCATGCGGGAGATTTAGATATTTAATGCTTCCTTTATTTCACCAAAAATATTTCTTAAGAAAACAGTTTTCTCATTTTTTTATTGTTTGGTGCACTTGAAAAAATAGCTTTTGAAAAATATTTTTTTATTAAAGAGAAAATACTTATCGTCTTGAAAATAGAAACTCATTGATGAAAAGTCATTTTTCAGTTTTTGATAAATTTATTGAAATGAAAAATAAATCATATAAACATATGTATTTCTTATTATTAATTATTTTTCCCTACTAATACCTATTAGCCGCCATTGTCGGTCGACGACGGTTGTCGAAGATGAACGGAATTCATAAAAATTTTCATTTTTAATATATATTTATATATTAAATAATAAATAATATAAATATAAAATATTTATGGTATAAATTATAAAATATAAATATAAAATATTTATAATCTAAATTACTTTATAATCTTATAAAAAATTAATATTTTTTAAATACCAAAAAATATTTTTCTTAGAAAATATTTTCATAAGGAACTTGAAAGGAATGGAGCCTTAGACACCCTTTCGAACAGGATGTGCGAAATTCAACAGATTTACTTTATACACATACATGGGCTATCATTGAACTAATGACATAGTTGTGTGTGTATATATATATATATATTTATTTATTTATTTATTTATAAGAATGAAATATGAGTCCAATTAAGAAAATTTTGGTTCTTTTATACGACATTTATAAGTGATGTCACTGTTGTTATTGAAAAATGTGCAACCAATGAGGATAAATTTGACATTTTAAAAAAAAATGATATATAATTTAATTGCATGTTGTTTCATTTTTTTTTGTTCGATTTTATTAAATTTTATATACATTTTATTTTTTATACTCTTTCAATTCAAATCATATTGATTATAAATTATGTTGAAATCAAGTTAATTTAAGTTGACTTCCAAGTCAGACTGATCATTTTAAGTTGAGTCAGATTATTTTTAAATAAATTTAAATTAGACTTTTGAGTTAAATGAAAATTTGCAACCTTTACTTAGAAATAAAATATCTAAATTTCTTAATTTAATTTCATTAATTATTATACTCACAAAATTTGAAGAAGTATTAATTGTCATGGGGAACAAAAAATAACATATGGTTAGGATATTTTAATGGAACAAATTCCCAATTAATCACCCAACTATATGGTGAAAAATTAGTTAGTGCTTAAAAAATTAGAGGTGACAAATAAGTCAAGTCAGGTCATTTTAAGTGAAGTCATTTTTTTATTATATTATTTGCAGGTTGAGGTGCATGTCAGTTAGATAGGGTTTAGGTCATTTGAGTTTCAAATAAATTTAGATCATCCATTAGATTTATATAAATAAAGAATTTTAGGTTGAGTTTCAGCTTTATCCTTATAAAAATAATATTTTAGATCAGATCATTATTTATTTTATTAAAAAACTATTTTTAATTTTTATTTGTATTTGTTATTATTTAGATAATATTTTCTCATAATTTGTTAAGAAAAATAATATTTTAAAAAAATATTTTTAATTATATAAATTTTACATAAATAGAACTTAATTAAAATTTTTTACTTTCATTTAAATATTTAATAAATTAAATATAATTTATTTTTTAAAATAATGACTATATATAATGAAAACAATAATTGAATTAAGTTTATATAAAATTATATATCATAATTTAAATTAATTCACAAACAAGTATATAGTTTACAATGACAATAAAAAAAATTTAAGTAGAGAAAATTTTATATATTGTGATAAAATTTGAAAGATAAAATTAATTTTATCTTAACGCATGAATTTATCAAGGCAAAAATTAAATATATCACTATTATTATTGGTAAAAAGCAAACCTGTGATACATTAATTATATCAAGAATTTGTCATAATCAATAAGAATTTGTCATAATCAATGAGTATGGACGATAAACTATGACATAAATTTTTTTTCATAATATTTTGTTCTAATATTATACCAACTTTCTAGTATTATTAAATTACATATAAAAGAATATCACCACGATAATATTTTTATTAGCATGTTAAATCATTTAAGAAATTATAGTAAAATTATTTTATCACAATAAATAACTTTGATTTTAGGTTGTTTGATAAATTAGTTTAACTTTAGAGATTGTTTAATAACCATATTAAGTACTTTTTTAAGATACCATATTAAATACTTAAAATTAAAATCTTCAACACTTACTTTTTTAAGATTGATAATATTTTTTAAAAATTTCTTAACATTTTAAATGTATTTGATAACATTTTTTATTAAGTACTTAATTTCAAAAAATTACTTAATCTGATAAGTAGAAATTTTTTACTTAATAGATTAAACTATAAAAAAAAAATACTATTTTGATATATTTATTCATGATCAAATTATTTTCCATTAACAAAGATATAATTAATAAATTTTAAAATATTTAAAATCAAACTATCTGATAATTTATTGTAAAATATATAGTTATATATGATAATTTATTATAAAATATATAGTTATATTATCTTTCATTTTATCTTTTAAATTTGATTTTTTAAAAAATTTAAAATTTTATTCAATAATCATTTAGTTCTTAAAATTTTTAATACTAAAATTATTCAACACTTAATTTTTAATTTAGTAAACAACACTAAGAATGCGATATATATATATATATATATATATATATATATATATATATATATATATATATATATATATATATATAGTTGTTAAAGTTTCATATTGTTGTTTTTTTTAGCGA
>CATIWR010170166.1:0-42365 GCA_949677035.1 Omphalea diandra | reverse complement strand
ATGCATTTTTCCTTCTTGAAATGCAATTCATAATCTTTTTCAAGTAGTTGGCCAACACTAAGCAAGTTTAAACTGATTTCAGGCACAAATAACACCTCTGAAATGGATTTTGTACCTGATGGAGTGTTAATCACAACAGTTCCTTTGTCTTTGACCTTGACCCAAGCTTCATTGCCAACCTTTACTCTTGACTTGAAAGACTTATCAAGGATCTTGAAGTTATCCTCATCAAATGTCATGTGGCTTGAGCAACCACTATCAACAAGCCAAGTGTTCATTTCAGTCTTGGCAACATGGAGAGTTGCTGTAAACAGCCTCTCAGTTGGAGCTTCTTGATCTTCAGCTACTTGTGCTTCCTGAGTAGGTTGTGTTTGTTTGTTCTTGCATACCTTGGCCATGTGTCCAAACTGATTACAGACTCTACATTGAATGTCAGGCCTGAACCAACAATATTTCTCAGCATGTGTCTTCTTCTTGCAGTCTTTGCAAGGTGGATACTTGCCTTTCTTTCCACATTTTTCATCTCCACTTCTTTTATCTTTCCCTTTCTGCTCTTTTGAGTACTTCTTGCCTCCACTTGACTGACCTCCTTCACTTTGCTTTACCAAAAATGCTCCTTCAGCTGTCTCTCCCTGCCTTAAGCTAAATCTCTGCTCTACGGCATGAAAGGCATTCATTACTTCAGTTAAAGTGATGGTGGACAGGACAGATCTTTAGTGTCTTCCAGTGAAGATATCTTTGGCTCGAATCTTGCTGGAACACTCACAAGAACCTTGCTCACTATCCTTTTGTCTGGCAACTCCTCTCTAAGAAGTCTCAGCTAGTTAACTACTCTCATCAACCTATCGTTGTACTCCATGAGTGCTTCAGAGTCTCCCATTTTGAGAGTGTCAAATTCTCTCCATAAATTCAAGACTTGAATTTGTTTGGTTCTAACACTACCTTGAACTCCTCCTTGAGCTGATCCCAGGCTTGTTTTGTTGTTTCACTATTCATGATTCTAGTGAAAATAGAATCTGAAACAGAGGAATGAATTGCAGCTAAGGCCTTGTATTTCTTAGCACATTCCTCACTATGCTGGTGTAGTTGTGCTATGGTGGGATTGGCTCTCAATGGTGCTGGTTCTCTACCCGATTCCACAACATCCCAAAGGTCAAATGCCCTTAGGTATGCTTTCATTTTCACAGCCCAGACCCGATATTTTTCACCATTGAAGCTGGGTGGTGTTGGGGTTGAGAATCCCTTTGAAGCCATTAACACACTCTCAAGATGTTTAGCTCTTTTTGTGGGGTTTAAGCTCACTTGTTTTCTCTCTTTTCAGCCCTTAAAGATCTATAAGAGCTCTGATACCATGTTCATTTTCACACTGAATTCAAAAACTTCAAGTGTTGGAACAACATGTTTTTTTAGAGAAAAACTTGAACATAAAAACAAGTTTCTTTTTTCATTCATCATATTAATACAAAAACCAGCTCATATAGCTGATACAAACAAGTTGAATGATGTTTTACAGCTCATTGTCCTCACAAATACACTAACACCATGCTGTCAACAGAGGCAGGGTTATAGGGTCTGCTTTTTACCAAAAAGCTGCTAACAAGTCTCTTCAAAAATATTTTCTTAAAGTCTTATAGAAGAATGTCAATGACCAACAGTTATCTCCATACGGTTACAATATTACCAGGTTTGCAAGATGAATTCAATGTGAAAGGCTTTGACTGTAATTTCATTGCAATGGGAGGCTAAAAACTTTTATTAAGTTCAATAACAAAGAAGAGCATTCAGAGTTCATTAAAAATGAACAACCATGGATATTTGAATGGTTCGGCCTTATCAAGCAATAGGACTCGGCTGATACGGGGAACAAATGGTTACTTTGGCTCAGGATCGATAATATGCCTTTGCACATACGGGGTGAATTTTCTTCACAAAATTATCACTGAGATTGGGTTCAATAATCATCATTGATGACGATACAAGAGAAAGAAGGAGATTGGATTTTGCTAGAATTTTGATATCAACTCATATAGGTGACTTTATATCCGAAGTATTGCAACTCAGAGTTAATGATTCTATTTTTCCTATTAGAATCATTGAAGAATTAGGTACTATTAACTTTTTTATGTGGAGATATTCATGGCAATGGGCACCTACATGAGTTCAAATTCAGGAACAAAAAACCAGCTGACGGTTCATCGCCACAAACAAAAGAAAATTCAAAAATAGGAACCAATCAATCTATTGAAAGTAATGGGAACAGTTCTTTCATGCCGAAGACTCTTGGACTACAAGACCTGATGGAGTCGTTGAACAATCCCAACATTAATGCTCTCGTCAAAAGGATACAATGCGTTGTGAACCAAAATGATACCATGTAAAACAACATGGCTTATGCAGAACCAAATAAGCTCAGCACAACAATTAGACCAAACTTCAACTATGCTAAAGAAACTTTGGGCCTAAACTAGACTTATAGTGGAGCTGAATCTAATGGGCCTCTCCCAGGATTTGAAATCCTAGTATTTCAACTTAAAAGTATTGAAGCTAATAATCTGGTAGATTAAATACAAATTGAAAATAGCCCAGAAAAAATAAGAACCCATGAAGAATACAACTCGAAACCTTCTAAGGAAATAATCGCATTCAACTATGAGTCAAAGAAATCATCTAGTATTTCAAACTATTGTGTTAGTAGTGAAATAGAATTGGCACTAAAAAGAGCTCTAGGGGACAGGAAGAAACACAAGAAAAGTAATAATAGGAGGAAGGGTAAAACAAAGATGAACCCGGAGGGTCCCCGAATGGGCTCTTTTGAAGAAAATCCAACTCTAGTTTTTATGCCTTCTTCAAGATCAGACGTTAGCAAGGGTCTAAATGAACTAACGCAACCATGATGGAGAAATTATCAAAATGAAAAATAAGAAGAAGTAAGCTCATGTGAAGGAATTTATAAAGGAGGTGTCGTCCCCTAAGATGGAGGCAACGATGCTTGGAAAATTGGTGTCTCCATCAACTTGCAATTAAAAGGTGAGGAAAAGATTATAATTGACAAAATCAGAGAAATTGAAGAATGGAAAGCAATGGAAAGAATGAACAAGGCCAGATATTTAGGCCACTAAACAATCAATGAATGCTTTATCATGGAATATTAGAGGATTAAATGACAACGCAAAAAAATATGGTTTATCATGGAATATTAGAGGATTAAATGACAACGCAAAAAAATCAGCCGTTAGGAAATAGGTTATAAACAAGAGGGTAAACTATGTTGCTATGCTTGATACAAAAGTGGGAAAAATTGAGTATGGTGTTGTAGGAACAATTTCCGGTAGGAAGGATGTAGATTTTGAATTTGTGAAAGCTAACGGGGCCTCAGGTGGAGTTTTCATATCATGGGATAAATCATACTTCTCGGTTAAAAACTCTGTAAGGTAGTCGTTGGATCTTGACTGTACGAACATGGATTAGCTTAGGTTTCAATTGTGCGATATTGTTTGTATATGCTTCAAATTCTCATGAAGAAAGGTGTATTATTTGGAAGGAAATTCTTAATGCCAAAAAGAAGTTTCCAGAACCATAGCTCATTTAGGGAGACTTCAATGAAATTTTAGTGTTAGAAGACAGAAGATCAGGATTGGGATCTGTTGTGGGCATGAATGAATTCAAAGAATTTCTTAAAGAATCTCAAATGCATTATGGATCCAAACCTTTCAATTTTTGTTAATTGTTGGATTTCTTCCCAATGGGTTTATTGAAATCTTTAAGAACTAATGGCTGAGTATGGAAAACAAATATCATGGTTCTTGTGCTGTTCTAAAAAAACTCAAGGAGATGAAAGTTTGATTGGTGGAATGGAATAAAAACGAGTTCGTGATTATTCAAAAGGAAACCTCTAAATAAGAGGAACAAATCAATGCAATTGATAGAAGTGTTGAAAATGATGGGGAGTTGAGGATTGATCTTCATAGAAGAAGTCTACTGCTAATGGATTTGTAGGAAAAGTACAAACACGAGGAATCCTTTTGGAGGCAACAATCTAGACGCAAATGGATCAGAAGCGGGGATAAGAATACAAAGTTCCTCTATCTATTAGCTACGATAAGGAGAAAAAGGAATTTTGTAGCCTCCATCCAGGTTGATAATCGATTTCCATCATCTCCTGGAGAAATCAAAATAGCAGCCAAGGAATATTTCTTGGGTTCCTTCAATGATGTTCGATGGGACAGACCTTTTCAAACAAAAAAACAAAGTCCCAAAACTCAGTGGCTCTTCTAAATGCTCCACTCGTATTGAGAGAGATTAAAGGGGCAGTATGGGCTTGAGACGGTAACAAAGCACTTGGGCCAGATGGTTTCAACATGATTTTCGTTAAAAGGCGCTGGAATTTTCTTTGCCGTGATTTAAAGGCTTTATTTAGCAATTTCTACGAGACAGAAAATCTATCTCCGACTACGTATGTGTTCATCATTTACCTGCTTGATCCCATAGACTGAAGAAGCAACGCATTTAAAGACTTCAGACCAATAAGCCTAATCGATTATATATATATAATAGTGGCAAAAGTACTCTCTCGAAGATCAAAGAATGTTAATCAACGAGGTTATAAGTGAGTCGTAATCGACCTTCATTTAGGGTAGAAATATGCTAGACTGTTCTCTTGTGGCAAATGAGGTCATTCACTCTCTTAAGAAGTCAAAGGATGGAGGTGCGATTCTTAAATTAGATTTTCAAAAAGCTTTCGATTCGATTTCCTGGAATTATTTATTAGAAGTAATGGAAGCAATTGGTTTTACTCTCAAATTGTAGACTTGGACGAAAAGTTGCATGTGTCAATCATCGATAGCAATCCTTATCAATGACTCCCCCTTTTCTTATGCAAAAAGGTATCAGGCAAGGGGATCCACTATCTTTGTTTTTGTTCAACATAGCAGTTGAAGGGTTGGCTTTGATGTTCTCTAATGCAAGCAATCTCTAGTTATTCCAAAGAATTGAAGTTAAAAAAAAAAAAAAAAAAGAGGATGATATTGCAATCCCTTTTCTTCAGTTTGCGAACGACACAATTCTGTTTTGCAAAGCTAGTTGTTTTGAAATCCACAACATAAAGAGAATACTAAGATGCTTTGAGATCACATCTGGATTAAAAGTATAACTTCTCAAAAAGCAGAATCGTAGGGATTAACACTAATGAAGATTGGCTATCAATCTTGACAAGCACTCTCAGGTGAGAAATGGAATCTTTACCTTTTGTTTATCTTGGTCTTCCGCTGGGTGCAAACCCGAGGAGAGTTTCTGCTGGGCAACCTCTCATTGATAAGATTCACAAAAGACTAGCAGGTTGGAAAGGCAAATACTTAGCACATGCAGGTCGTCTCATACTCGTCAAAGTAGTATTGAATAGCTTGCCTATGTTCTATCTGTCCCTTTTCAAAATGGCGATTACTGTGACTAATGAAATTGTTAAAATTCAAAGAAGCTTTTTTCTAGCATGAGTGTGGCGATAAAAGAAAGTTATGTGCTATTAGCTGGAATATAATTGAAAAAAGTAAATCATTGGGTGGACTAGGTGTTGGGTCTTTATTGCCAAAAAAATAAATAAATAAATAAATAAAAGCCATGCTATTTAAATGGTTATGGAGACTCCAGGACCATCGACAAGCGCTGTGGAAATTGACAATAATCAATAAATATTGCAGCGATTCCATCTTTGGCATTAAAGGCTCTAACAACAAATATGATATATGGAAAGATATTTACGGACTTCCAAATAGTAGTGTCGCTATTCATGAACTTATTTCAGAGGGGATCATGTTCTGGTTGCTCAAAAGTGAAAAAAATCAAATTTTGGAAAGACTGTTGGTGTGGTGATAAATTCCTACAAATCCTATACCCGAGGCTGTTTGCTCTGTTGTCTAATAAGAAGGGTAAGATCTGTGAAATGGGTGTCTGGGAAGGCGAAGTATGGAAATGGAATCTTTATTGGAAAAGAGTTGTTTTCTGGGGAAACTGATCTCAGATGTGAACTGATGCAAATGATAGCTCAAAAACAACTAAGAGACTATAGAGATGGAATCTTACGGAAATTTGACAAGAAAGGAGAATTTTCTGTTAAATCTTTCTGTAGAACTCTATAGAAAAAGATGTAGGCCTCGTAAGCACCATGGGTTCCAAAGATACTCAAAGGACATGCTATCCCGAAAGCTGAAATTCTTATGTGGGAGGCTTGTCTTGATCGAGTAATCAAAAGGAACATGCTAGCAACATATGGAATCATTGAGGACAATGCAAACTTGTGTCCATTCTATGCTAATCACCCTGAAACAGTTTGTCATCTATTCTTGCATTGCCAATGTATTTGGTCAATCTTGTCCAAGTTGTTAAATTGGTGGGATTGTCAATGGGTTGCTCCATCATCCATAAAGGATCTTTTCAATCAATGAAGTTTCTTTACGCATGGGAAAAGAGTTTCTAAATTGTGGTGTACATGTTTCTATTCAACAATGTGGTCACTATCGTTGTTAAGAAATGATTGCATCTTTAACAACGAGTTTGTTAACTAAAATCTTATGTTTAGCTCAATCATATCTAGAGCAGTATACTGGTTTAAGGCTTTAAATGATGATTTTGCATTATCTGTTGAAGAATTATTAGGCTCATCAAGGTCTACTAGGGCATGGGGGCAAGACGTCAAGCCGTCAAATGATTAGATTGGATTCCTCCCACAAATTCTGATGTGAAATGGAACGTGGATGGCTCCTTTAAACTCATGGCAAAGGCAACTGACATTGGAAGGCCTATACGAAACTCAGAAGGTCACTTCGTCAAGATCTTCATTATTTCTCGCGAGGCCAGTTGTGTTACTGAAGCAGAAAGCATGTGAGATTTCGAAGAATGATATGCTTTATTGCGAAGGGGGGATGATCATTGAATCAGACTCAGCCTTTGCCATTGAGTATATTAATTGTGAATTCCTAGGTAATGCCCCATATTACATTTGAAACTCTTTGTTTAAAATAAAGGAATTCACCATGTCGTTTGTTAAAGTGACAGTGGGTTTCACTCCAAGATAATGCAACAATACGGCTGATGCCCTTGCGAAATTAGCATCTGTCTGATCTATGAATATGCTCACCACCTTATAAATGGGTCGTATCCAAGATGTTTCTATATTGCTCATCTCTAAAGGTACTTACAAGGAATCCTTAAATTCTTGTTTTGTTGGAATGGGTCGGAAGTATGGTTACTAATGGATGGATTAAAGTATATTTATTTCTATGCTCTTTATTTCAATATTCCTCAAGTCATTTGTTTCATGCCTCGGTATAATTTTGTTTTGTTGTGACGCGTGGGCACTAGCAACATGGCATTAGGTGTCATTTGAATCAAGATGATCCCAGTTAATTACTATTGTTTAATGGTTTGGCCTTCCTCACTTCGGTACATTTGATTATGGTTAACAGTAGTTTGGTCTGAGTTTAGACATTTGTTACATTGGTTTTCTCTATTTGTTTGAGGTCTTGGGTTTTTTTTTTTTTAACATACTTTGGGTGCTTAGGTCATGGACGTAAGGGGTAAGTCTATTGGCCTGGGCAGAGTTATGTTTTGTCCAATTTCATAATAATAATAATAATAATAATATTCTCTCTTTGATAAAAAAAAAAAACACAAGATTCTCTATGGTGTTTAAGGTTTCCTATCTCATATTTACTATCACATATAAATATGCCTCTGCACTTACATCTTGTTTTTCCATCTATCGTGTTCTCATGAAGCTGGTCTAAAAAACTCCAACCTTCAGAAGTCAGCCTTCTTCTGTGGTTTCCTTTAAGATTCTTTTTCTCATCAAAATTATGATTGACATCTTCTTCCTCTAAATCAATTCTCTTATCATCATCAAGGTTTGCTATCAAATTCTTGCTGCTTGATTCCAAATTAATCTTAATACCATTATTGTCCATCTGCAAATAAGAACTACACAATCATCAAGAAAATAGACTATTCATAAGAAATTAAAATGGACAATTCAAAACAAATTAAGAAACTTAACTAACAGATTTTTTACTGAATTAGGTATATTTTTGACTGAAAATTAAAATAGATTATAATTGCTATAAATTTGATTGAATTAGCAAATTTTCCAAACATAATTAAAACTATAATTACCTATCTACATATAGCAGCAAAATGCAATAAATTTTATATGTGCTCTATATTTTCCAAAGTGCAAAAGCAAATGAAACAAATCACAGAAGCAGTACTTCAAAAGTTGGAGCTCAAATTGAGCATGTGAACCAATTTGTATGTGGGCTATAATCAAAGTGGACACAACTAATCACAATCTGCCACTTCAAACAGAATTAAGAGTTGACAAAAATCAATCAACACAAAATTAAGAGTTGATAAAAAATACTGAGAAAAGCTTCTTGAGCAACACAAAACACAAAATTTTGTTTCTTCGATCAATAGTTGACAAAAATCAAAATGAAAACAAAATTTGAAGCTTCTTGAGTTACACAAAATCCAAAATCCATGTTGCAAGTGCAATTGTTTTAGGTTCTTAAACAAAAATCAAAATCAACACAAAATCCATAATCCATAAGGTGAGTCAATATTTTTTTTCTATGGCATGCAGTTCTTAGACATAGGATAAACAAATCGCTAACCTGGTGTAACAGCTGTGACGACGAAGAAAATTGATATTGCGGCTGCTTGCGATAAACAAATCTCTTTATAACTTCTTTACAGATGGTTATGACCATAGAAGGAGAAAGTGGTGATGTGTATTGTGTGGCAGCTATAGAGTGAGAGTGGGAAGGCGGCTAGTACAGGTTTTTTTGTGGCCAAAGACTGTAGGAATCGAGTGAGAGAGACAGGCGGCTAGTACGGATTTTCTGTGGCCAAAGACTGTAGGAATGGAGTGAGTGAGAGAGAGAGAAGGAGGGAGGGAGACAGAGAGAGAGAGAGTGGGGGGTTTGAGACAGAGTGGGAGTGAGAAAGAGATGATTGGGGTTGTGAGCGTTTTGTTTTTAGGGTTTCTTTTCTTTTCTTTTTTTTTTTTTTGGTGCATTACAGGTTGGGCTTCGTGGGGGAAAAGGGTTGGGCTACTTAATAAATTAAACATGTCTGTTTTGAGTAAGGGGTTAAACCTATTTAAACTCAGTTTTACCGTGTTATAAAGAGGTCGACACCTAAACTTATTTATCCAAAATCCAAATCTATTTGGGTCTGTGTCGTATCGTATTATTTAATTATATCGAAAATTATCAACCTCTTGACATAAAAATAATTTAGAACTTTAACAATATAAAAAAATTCTTCATATTTATAATAATCAATATTTATTTTCCTAATTCTAGGGAAAGAATTTTAAAAAATTAAAAAAATAAAAGTGACCAATAAAAAATAGGCAATTTTTTATAAAAAAATATATTACTATAAAAATTTATTATACTAAGTCAATTACTATTACAATTTATTTATTTCATTTATTTGATAATAATTTATTTATAAAATAATAATTAAATAATTATTATTATTTATATATTAATTTTAATCATTCAATTAACTAATTATTTATTAATAAAAATACATATTAAATTTATTGTTATAATTATATTGCATAACACGCGAATTAATGACTAATATATAATTAATTTTAATTTCAAATGAGTCTTTGCCTTTTGTTAGGTAATTATATTAGCAATATCATATTTTTGTTAAATGACAACATAATGTATTTTCATAACCTAATAATTAAGCATTTAACTTCCTTAATTAATCAAAAGAAAATATAAAATTTAAATAATATAAAAAAAATTCATATAAAATAATTCAAAAAGTTCAATAATAGAAAAAATTATTCACATTCATAATAATCAATACTTAATTTTTTACATAATAAGGAAAAATAAAAAACTTAAATTATAAAAAAAAGATCAATAAAAAAAAAAGAAACTACCAATTTTTTATTTGTATAAAAAATTATATTATTATTGAAACTTCTTATTTTAATAACTTTATTATAATTTTTTTTATTTTTTTATTTACTTGATAATAACTCTATAAAGGAATAATATATTTTAGTAATTATTTATATATTAATTTTTAATCATTTAACCAATTAATTGATTATTTGATCAAAATAAATATTAAATTTATTTAATATTTATTATGAATTCACAAATTATTATTATAATTATACCACGGGATATGATAAGTTCGCAACTAGTATATCATTATGGCATTAACAAAGAAAAATCAAATACACTCAAATCCAAACTCAAAATTGGAGTTTTTCGGTCAATTTCTTCTTGGGCGATTGGCTTTGTTGAATGAGCAAGCCAGTTTAGTTCAGCAATTCAGGGAAAAGGAAAGCCTGCTACCTGTAATCCAAGGCCCAGTGGCCCTCCAATGAATAAAGCAATTTGATGCAACCAAAACAAAGAATGCAACGAAAACAAAGAATACATCCAGTGTATTGAATTTAGAGAAAATTCATTCTCCTGCGCCTCAGGTTAATCAACAAAGGTTGTGAACTGTAATTAGAACACATTCCTTCCCAAGTGCCTTAGAAAACTTGGATGTCCTTGCAAATGAACTTTTGGTTTTCAAACTATAACCTGTCCTGTCTACATTACTCCAATGAAAGCTTTTGCTTCTCCTAGGCTGGGGATTTTGCATAGAAATTGAAACAGCATCATTAAACATGCATAAGATATTTCACTGCTTATAATCTAGGGTTTTGTTCCCCCTTCCATCAAATTTCTGTGGAGTCTGATTATGAGATCATGACATTTTGGCCCTGGCAAAGAATATCCCAGCAAATAGACCTGATAGAAAGCATGTCGCAAGTGAGGTTAACGTAATGACTTATATGCAGGAAAATAATTAAGTTTCATAGAGTATTATTGATTTTATTACCGAATAGTATGCTGAACATATTTGGTAGACTGAAGGGAACCTTGAACAACACTAGACCAGCAATAGAGATAGGAATCTTGTTTAATGAACCCACCAGACTGTTCAAAGGAACAATGCCAAATAACATGAGAAATAGCATACTCAATAAATAAGAGTTTGAAACTAATACATATTTGTAACATTATTATGTAATTTGGTGGTGCCAGACATTCCCCCCCCCCTCCCTCCCCCCAATCCTTGCCATCATTATCCAAAGGAGGTTTATGTCTTAATAGTGTAATAACAATGAATAAATACACCACTCGTTTACCTTATCAAGATAATTTTCTGATGAATATCTATTTGTAAAATTATATAGTTGCCTTCTAAACGTGCCCTGAAGCCATAATTGGATCTCTTATATTCAGATGGTAACTTAAATTAGTTCTTATATCTGTTATATCACTTTCGCAATCACATCAATTAAATTTCAAGCATTTAAACATGGCTTCAGTTAATAGTCGTATTTTGTATTAAGTTTGCAAATATATAATATGAGCATTTTTCTATTCACTTTCAGTACTTAACTATATTGACAAAAAAGGATTAGTGTTAAGATCTCCCCACGTATTATTAAAGGGCAGAGCACACAGAATTACCTGAAAGTTGTGGGGCCAGTTTGATGCAAGAACCACATAGAGGTGAAGCTAATAGCAAGTCCAAGCAATCCACTTGCTGTAGCAACAGACCAGAACATTGGTAATCTGATCACATCTCTGCAAATTAAAACCATATGATTGCAAAATGTCTAATAAGCACACGATCATTGCAAACTTAACTTTGTGACATTTGCTTACGTGTTAATTACATATTCCCATTCATCAAACAGCAGAATCAAGAAGATGGCAAAAGGTAGAGATAAAAAATTATTTAGGAACACCATTGAGATTTCATTCAGAGATCCACTTGTTGTTGTCTGCTTTGCTTTGTCCATTGCCTGCCTGAGAGTTAGCTGGGATATAAGCACAAATGTTGAATATCCAGTTAGAAAGACTATTGTTTGCATACTTCATGCTGAAATTACAAATATCCAAAGCAATATTTCATAAGGTTACTGAGATGTTTCAGGTAGAGGGAATTAAGTCTGCATACTGAATAACTTGCTGTCAAAATACAATTCATGACTTGCCACGTATACCCCATTGCATCAAATGAGAGATCTGTGATACCGCCGCTAATGGCAGAGATAATCTGCAATGCAAAAAGAGACAACTGCCAAAACTTAAATATTCAATATTCATAAATTAGAAAATGATAACACTTTCTAGCTATTCTAGGACATGCAGAAAATTAATAACTTAGCATCTGATAAATTATAACATTAGATGTTATAATTAATGGAAGTGAAACATGATTTTTCTTTTTTGGGCATTCAGTTGCTAACTTCTGATATCTCCTAACCGTGCAGATTTCCATAATTTTGTAATGATTTCTATCAGCTGTATAACTTCTTATGTGTAGTTTACACTCCTCTGAATGGTACTCAATATAGATATCTCTGTCTTTTGTTCTGGAATTGACAATTAGATTCTGTCACTAGTAATGCGATTCTGTAAATTGAAGACACATCATAGTTTAGTGCTTTATGTACCATAAAAAACATGGCAGCCCACACTTTCTGATTCTGATGTTTCCGGAATAGATATAATTCCCCAATTGCTGTCAAAATATTTGTCACATTCTTCAGAATTGTCACCATTGCAATATTTATGTACTTCAAACTGAAAAGAAAAATTGCACCAGAATTAAATACACAAGAATGTTAGTAAATAAAGTTATAGAGGCTCCGATCAAAGAAAGACAACCACAAAGTGCTTTTCTTTTCACCAATATATTACATTCAGAATGATTAGTATCTACTTCTCTTCACTGCAGTCCTAAAACAAATTCAAGCTACATATTATGATGACATACATACCTATACATGCCTGATACAAGCATGCCAACAAATATAGCATTGACAGGGATCCACACCCTTATTAATTTCCAATTAAGCTTCTCCACTGAAACTGCTCCACAAAAACCCAATACAGCAACAACCAGACAGCAGACCAGATTCTGCAACAAATGAAGGAATTATTAGATTTCGTGATGCTTGACTACATTCAGATCAAGCACAAGAATGATTCAACAAGCGACACGAAGTAATACTCAATAGTTGAGTACTTAATTGCAATTTTTTAGTTAAAGATTAATTAGATAAGACATGCAAGAAGGAGATTATTTTGAATGTAGAACTTATGGTAATAAGACGGTGGCAATTAATAACATACTTGATAAAGCATAAGCGATGTTCCTGCACTGAAATTATAAGTTGACAAAACAACTTTGTTCAACAAAATCATGCTGCAAGAAGAAATGCAATAAGCTGTTCCAGACAAAAGAGGTCCAGATTTTTTTGCTGATAGATGTTGGTGTTTTTCATCCACATCAAATGCACCAACACTGGCACTACTTCCTGCCTGATTCCCTCTAAACAGCCTTCAAGAAGGAAGTCAAATTATTTACAACAACTAGCAATTTATATCAAGTGGGGAAACAGTAGTAAGTAAAACACATTAAATCACTTGATATCAACTTATATCAAGTGGGATGGTTCTGATGCACTAGGACTATAATATTAAAGGCATGTTATACATTGCTATTACCAACTTTTGGACCCCAAAAAAAGAAAACTTTGTATAGTGAAAGATAAGCTACTTCTATGAATGGATAAAAATTTTTGAAAACTTGGAATTTTTAGTTACCAATGGCAGCTATTTGCAATAGCAATGCCAAATATGCTCTAATGGAGATTAATAATCAAAAGTAAACCATGAACCACAGACCTGTCAGCTATTACAGCTCTACGTTCTGCATTGGTTGCAAAATTGACAATAGACTTATTTCCTTGTTTACCAATACCGCTCAGAATCTTGCCTGAAGTCTCCTTTTCACTTACAGAGGTAGTTTGTTGCACCCCATAATCATGGGAAACAACCACTTCCACCTTAAAATCAGACATGTAACAGCCCTGCAATCTGGGAAATTGACAAACGACTAATTTAAAAAGTCAGGAAAATATGTTGATTAGAGGAGTGCAAACACTTGGGATGATAACGATAGAGAAGTGATCCTAAGATATATTAGATTTTTATCGTGAAAAGATGGGCACATAAAAATGATCACGAAAAAGACATGAAGTTGAGGGATCTTTTTAAAGAACACGCAAAGGGAAGCGAATGACAAGAAACAGAAAGGAAAAGAGTATATTAGCGTAGCTTAGTGGAGAGAAAAGAGTGGCAATAGCGAAATTCCAGGTGGGATAGGAGGACACCGTCCATGGAGTTGTTTCAATAATAATAATACTGCTATGGGGAAGGGCACAGTTGGAGGATTCCAGAGTCAGATGGTTAATGCATTCCATCTCTCTTGCTCGCAAAGAAATAAAATAAAGAAAGAAAAACCCAAATGGAATAATTTTTAGATTTGTTTATTGGGATTTGGAGAAGAGAGACTGAGGAGATCAACAAGGTTCAAGGGATTGTTTTCTTTCGAATTCTCAGATTTTTGCGCGGAAAATGTGGCTATCTTCTCGGCAGTTGACACCACAATGGCAGTAGGCGGGCTCACATTCGTGGATTGCCTTTTAACAAATTGTAGTCCATATTTTGTTCAAGGTTTGGTTGTTGAATTGGATGGTTTCCGGCCCAGAGATTTAGGAACAGATAGAGTGGCAGTTTTTTACCCTGCCAACCCAAAAACCGGATAAAAAAATATATATATCCAAATCTGATATGAAATGATTAAATTCAAAATAATCTAAAAATTTTTAAGTCAGATTGAATTAGGTAAGGGTTAATCAGTAAGTCGAGTTAAAATTTATCTGAATGGCTCAACGTGTGATTCAACCCAATTGACTCAATAACAATAAAAAATAAATTTTATAATCAAAGATATATAAGGTAAAATTATTAAAATAAAAAATCATTTTAAAAAGAATTTAGATTATTTAATTTCATTTGAATTCAACATCAATTTTAACTTTATTATTTTTATTTAAAATATAATTATATTTTTGCATTTTAATAAATTTATTAATTTTATTATATCTTTTTATATGCCTAAATAATATTTTTTATTTATTGTGGCAAGTTATTTAGTAAATAATATGTTTTATTTATTGTGACAAGTTATTTAGTAAAAATAAAAGTTATTTATTAGTGATCAAATAATTTTATCATAATTTTAAATTATTTAATACAATAAGAAAAATATTATTATGACAAAATTATTTATTTTTATATATAATTTGATGGGCATAATAAATTTAACGCTAATATATTGTGATACAATATGATAATGAAAGAGTTTATATTATAATTTATCTAGTATGTTTATTTGTTACAATAAAAAATTGAGTATTATCACTCAAAAAACTCAAAATTTTTTCCAAAATTTCAATTGTATTCAAAATTTCTAATTGAGTTATTTATACCCTTATTTGATGAATTGATTTTCATTGTATCTTAAGTCAAAATAAATATTATATATATATATATATATATATATATATATATATATAATTGATTCTTATAACTTTTCTGTTAGGTCAATTAGATTAAAAATTAAGTTTAAATTTTGCTAAGATAGTATTTCTATTTTTACTCAATTTGAATAATTTTTCATAATATTAAAATTTTTATTTCTATTTTAGTTAATAAATAAATAATTTTATATTAATTTCATATTTTTTAAATTATAAAATTTTACTTTATATATTTAAATGATAAATAATAAATCCTTAAGTTTTATTTTAAGGAAAATTTTTTTAGGAATATTCAAGTTCGTATCATATAATTAATTTTTAAAATACTTTTTTGAAGCTATTATTTTTAGCAATTTAAATAATTTATTATTTTAAATATATAAATTAATTTTTTAAGAAGAGATTAAAAGATTTTTTTTTTAAAATGAGAGATAGAAAGATTTATAAATTATAAATTTTAATTTTCAAATTTTTAAAATTTAAATATAAAATTATCATATAAAAGTATATAGTAAATTTAATTAAATAAAAAGGGATTAAAATTGAATAAAAGTAAAAGTATCATCTTAATTAAGCTCATGTAATTAATTTTTTAAAGTCTTTATTAAATTATTTAAATAATTTATAATTTAAAATATAAAAATTAAAATTTTGAGAGATTGAGAGAAATTTTTTTTTAAATGAGATGTTTAGAGATTTCATGAAATTTTTTTAAATGAGATGTTCAAAGATTTTATAAATTATAAATTTAAATAAAAATTTGTAGATTTAAATATAAAATTAAATTTTTTCATATAAAAATATATAATATTTTAATTAAGTAAAAAGGATTAAAATGAATATAAATAAAATTATTATCTTAATTAATCTTGTGTAATTAATTTTTAAATATTTTTAAAATTTGTATTGTAAATACTTTACATAATTTATCATTTAAAATGTAAAAATTAATTTTTTTAAGGAGAGATTGAGTTGATTTTTAAATGAGAGATTGAAAGATTTTATTAATTATATATTTTTATTTTTATTTTTTAAATTTAAAAAAAGTAAATTTTAACATATGAAAGTACATAATAAATTTAATTAAGCAAAAATGAGATTAATTTGAATAAAAAAATAAAAGTATGATTTTAATTAAGCTCTTATATTTGATTTTTTAAATATTTCTTAGAAGTTTTTATTTTAAGTAGTTTAAGAATTTTATTATTTAAAATATAAAATTTTTTTAAGAAAATTGAGGGAACTTTTTTTAAAAAAAAATAGAGATTGAGAAATTTTATAAATTATTAATTTTAATTTAAAAGTTTTAATTTTAAAATTTAAATATAAATTAAAATTCATCGTATAGAAATACATAATAAATTTAATTAAGTAAAAATAGGATTAAATTGAATAAAAATAAATATATTATATGAATTAAGCTTTAAACTTAATTTTGAATTTGGTGGCACTAATTGAAAAAGTATAAGGTTAATTGAGTCTAAATATATAATTTATTAAATTATGATTTTAACTTAAGGTATAATTAAAATCAGTTCATCAAATTAGAATATAATTGACTCACTTAGAAGCTTTTGAATACAATTGAAAATCACATAAATATTTATATTTTGAGTCATTAAGCTAAATTATTATCACAATTTCTTAAATGATTTAATATATAAAAAATTGTTATCACAAGTTTACTTATTTTTATAATAATTATGATAAATTTTATTTTTGTCATGAGAAAATCACATAATCAGATAAAATTAATTTTATTACATAAATTTTTATCATAATACATAAAATTTTTTGTAATGAATAAGTTGCTATTATTAGACATTATATATTTATTTGTAAAATAGTTTAAATTATGATATATGACTTGAATATAATTCTGTATAGATTAGTTCAATTGTTTGGTTTCATTATATATAGTCATTTGTTTTAAAAGAATAAATTATATTTAATATATTAAGTATTTAAATAAAAATAAAAAAATTTAATGAAGTTTTGTTTTATATAAAATATGTCTAGCTAAAAATAATTTTTTAAAAGAAAATTATTATTTTTTTAAATAAATTATGAGAAAATATTGCATAAATAATAAAAATCTAAATAATCATTTAAAATTGAATAATAAATTATCCTACCTTACCAAAATATTATTTTTAGAAGTAAATCTGAAACTTTATATGAACTTAACTCGAAATATTTTATGCATATTAACTCAATAGGAGATCTGAACCCACCCAAAATCCAAGCAATCCAAATCTAATCCTAATCTCAAAAACACCTCAACCTGAAAATAATTCAACCCAAAAATAAGTTGATATGAGAGTGACCGAATTCAAAATGATTCGATATAACCCATTTGTAACCTTTCTATACTCATATTATGGGTTCTAACTCCCTATAAAGACAAACTTATGCGAAATTAAATTTAGTAAAAGGTCACTGATACATAGCACAAAATGTGTTATTTGTAGCGACGTTACATCTCACATGTCATTTGATTTTTTTAAGAAAATTCTAAACTAAATTTGATTTAGTATTCATCATTTTTTGTATTTAATTTTATCAAATTCTATATATATTTTTTATTTTTTAATAATCATGTGCATAAAATTTTATATAAAATTTGATTAGATTTTATCATTTATGTATCTAGTGATATCAAATTTTGTATTAATTTTATTTATTTATTATAATTATATGTTGAATCTTGAGTAATGAAACACAATTTTAATTTAATATTGTTATCACTAGGATTGTGTTAGGTTATTTTAAATTGAATACACAATTAAAAAAAATAAACAAAATCGATACATAACTTAATACCACTAAATACAAAAAATCATAAACATTTGATCAACTTTTATTCAAATTTTTTATAAAAAGAAAAAATAAATGCCAAATATGACATGAGGCATGATATCATTGTGAATGTATGGGCGTCATGCCATTCACACATTTCGATAATAAAATATTTTGTTGTTTAACTAAACATTATATTTTTAATTTTTTATTACATATTTTTCAATAATACTCAAATTTACTATTAATTTTGTTTATCTCCTTTTTTTAATGGATTGTTATATGTTATTATTTTCTATTCTATTTTCACATGAATTTATTTGATTTATGCTATCAAGTGATTGGATTTCTAATAGATAGTCTAATATTAAGTGTAAAACTTAATTTTGACAATGAATTTATACTTATTAGTGCCCAAATTGACCTTATAAAGAAAACCATAAGAATCAAATAATGATTATTGTTTTTTTTTTAGACGAAAGCTGAAATTACTGTTTTTATTTTGATATTTGTATATTATCTTGAAACTTATTTTATAGAATTACAATGCTGGAAGATCTAACATCTTATTATCTAAATCATTAAAAGCTATTTTTATTTCAAAAAATTATAGTTTGTTATTTATCAAGACTATATTTAAATTTTCAAATGGGATAAGTGTAACTAATTCTAAAATAAATAAAAAACTTTACATAATAACATATAAAAATTAAATAAAAATGACAATATTATGTGTTTTTTAGGTTTCAATGACAAAAAAAATTCAAATCTTTTCATCTTCTCACTACTGCATCCAAACCTCTCAAAACAGTTAACTATATCCAAAATCAAATAAACTTGTGTCAACTATAAGCATGGTTCAAATTGATATGAGAGTTTGTATCATTTGTTAAAAGAAAATATTTTTCTAATGCTCGGGTAATAGAAAACTCCTTCAAACAACAATGTGGCATCTCTAAATATACCCACATGATATTTAAATTTATAAATATCATTTTCAAGATCAATTCTAAAATTAATGAGTTTTCAGAATCAATGTTGGTCCTTTGGAGAGGATGACAATCCAAGAGAAGGGTGAATTGAGTTTTTTCAAAAATTGTTCAAACTTATTTAGAAATTCCTTGAATTCTTTCACAATAAATTGATGCACACAATTTCACATTTGCCTTCAAAGAATGAGATAGAGTAGAAAAGAAAAGATGACACAAGATATTTATAGTGGTTCGACAATGAGTCTACGTCCACTCCTTAAACAACCACTTAGACCTTTATTTTTTTTTCCCCTATAGCCTCAAGAATAACCTCCCCTTTTGTAGGTATATAAGTAACATGCGTTTTTGCAAAATCAATAGAAACCTTTTCACTCTTTTTGTAAGACTTAAGAGAGTAAAATCCTACTGGTGATTTTCTTGACTAATCACCAATCCATATACTTTTGTTGGTTAAACACGAACTTTTCTGCCTTATAAGAAATTACTCAAAAAGGTGTCTAAGTCTCTCAACTAGGCAAATATTCAAATAGTACTCAAGAAAGCCTAACTCTCACAAACTCAAGGTTAGTTAAAACTTCTCAGAAAACTCACTTTATCGAAAAACAAAAAGTAGAAGCATAAACAAATGTATTAGTCTTCTCTATATTTTGTAACCTTGCAAAGGTTCATATGGTGGCCTATATATAGGAGAGCTCTTTAAAAATTAACCAGTAGATATTTTAGTATCCTTTGAAAAACCTAGCTATTGAATAATGAACAAACTGTTCATGTTATTACACAAGCTATTTACATGACTTCTGCAAACTTGTCCTGGCCATTCTCATAAGTCATTCACTAGTTGTTGGGTTGTTCAACTTCTCTATCTAAATATCCTCAATTTGCTTTTTGTTGAACAAAGGCCATTTGTTGCAAATCATGCCATTTTACTTATTTTATCTAAACTTTTCTCTTTTTCTTCTTAGTGAAGGGGGTCGTTTCAATAGATCGTTCTGGCGCAAGCTAAGCCATTTAGTTTGATCCATTTTTCTTAGTTGGCTTTCTTCTCTTTGAAGGGGTTATTTCATTTCTAGCATTGCATATATTTCTTAGGTTGTTCCATGTATACACAGATCATTCATCTAGGTTGTTCACTTCATATTCAGGTTGTTTCTCCACCCTTTTAGCAATTTATGATTTTCCTTCTTCGTAGATGCTTTGCTTTTATCTTTAAAAGTATTTTAAGGGCTAAATCCTCTCTTGATTAGGTATGTCCTTCTCCTTAAATGCTTTGCCTCCATAGCATCGAATGGGAATCAACATCCCTTCAAAGTTCTTGGGGCTTTATAAGGTTGGGTGCTCAAAAGTTTGAATCTTTTTTGGACATGTCTTCCAAAGTATTGTCCATTGAAAGTAAAAAATGCACCATATGGGTAGAACCTATAAGGAAAATACTTGATGAAATGTTAGAACATTTCAAGATTTTATTATCATTGAAAACATCATTCAACATGTGATTAAAACAAATACCTTATCAACTTTGGAGTCATATGGTCAACATTCTCCCCTTTTTGAATGATGACAAACCTAAGATGCTTTGATAAAATAAACATAATAAACCCATAAAACATTTATCAAACAACAAAAACTTCTCTTCCTTTTTGTCTTTATGACAAAAGAGTCAAATACTTTCAAAACCTTTTTCCATTTCTAAACCAAATTCAAAACATTCTTCCCTTTTAGGAAATGTAAAGAAATAGTAAATTTTTAATAAATTTTTTCCCTCTACTTTAAAGAATTTATGCTTTCTCTAAATAAAAGTATTTATGGCATCTCCTTTTAAAACTTCTCCCAGAGCTAGATTTAAAACCACTTGTAAAACAAAAATTAATCAAGCACAACCTTAGGATCACAAACAAATGAGATATCACTTGTTGAGGGGAATGGGGTGTAGAGCTATAATATTGGAGTTATTAAATATATTTAATTGTAATTTTATTTAAATTATAAATTATTCTCTAAATGTTTCTAACTATATTATAGTCTTCAAAATACTCCTTATATAGCCAACTCCAAAACTAGTTATTGGAACAATTGATGTTCAATCTGACAACTTTTCTGCAAAACTAGCTATTGGAACAATTACTGTTCAATCTGACAACTTTTTTTCAAAACTAGCCGTTAGAGATGACAACACTCGTTGTTTTTCATCAACCTCGTTGAACTTGTAACAATTACTTCCAACGCATGTTGATTATCATTCAACACCCATTAGCTTTGACTACAACATATGTTGGAGTAAGAACAATACTGTTATTCATTTCTAGAAAGCTTAAACTTTGTGATCTATTTTTGAACTCTGCACAGTTATTTTCCATGGCCATTGACCAATTCGCAATGCCTATTGAAAACTCTTTCAATGCCT
This sequence comes from Omphalea diandra, assembly GCA_949677035.1. NCBI lineage: Eukaryota > Viridiplantae > Streptophyta > Magnoliopsida > Malpighiales > Euphorbiaceae > Omphalea > Omphalea diandra. Next base: position 20,689 of record CATIWR010170166.1, on the reverse strand, counting down.
GTTAAGAAGGGCCAACACCCATTTCGAGTTCTAGAAGATTTAGCCCAAGCTTGGACACTTTTCCATCAGCTATTGTGAATATGCAACATTTATTGCTTGGCCAGATGAACGCCTGCTGTGAAACTTTAAAGCCTGTGGTGAGGTCCAACACAACTTAACTTGGACTAATTCTCTGATGCTTATTGTAAAGGGATAATGCTCGTTTCAGGTTCATAAGACTTTGGCAATTTATACCATCCAATCAACATCTATTATTCATCCTTCAATGTCCGTTGAATGGTCCAATGAATGTTGGGAGATCTTCAATGCCTATTGAACTTGCACAACACCTATTGAACTTGTTTTACCTCTTTAACATTCGTCGGGTCTTAGGATCACATGTTCTCTAAATATTATCTCTTTAGCATTCACAATAATCTCCCCTTAGCATTCATAACAATCTCCCCTTAGCATTCATAACAATGTCCCTTTTTTTTATTGATGACAAAACTAAGATATTTTGATACCAAAAATACAAAACTTAAACTCACATATGATACCAAATGTTAAAACACAAAACTACATGGAAGATACCAAACAAAACACATACCAATCAAAATATTCATGCAAGGCTGGATACCAATATACCATATAAAATACCAAATGTTGGATGTTAAAAATATAGAAGATACCAAGTGTTATGCTATGCAAATAAGTGACACCAAACAAAGCAATCAAATCATCCAATCAAAACATCCAAAACTTTTCCCACCTTTTATCATCATGACAAAAAGATATACAACAATTCTCCCTTTAAAAAAAAAAAAAATTCTCCCCCTTACAAACATACAAACATTCTCCCCCTAAAATCTAGACCAACTTCCTTAAAACAAAGCAAACATGTTGGTACCAAAAATACAAAATACTTACAAAGGAAAACTAAACCCCCCCCCCCCCCTTTCCAATTTTATGCTTTTTTTTTTTAACAAATCACCCAAGATATTCAAACACAAATTTAGTTGACATAACTTGGGGTTACATGTTGTCTTCATTAATTGAGAAAAGTAAGAAAGAAAGGATAGTTATTAGAGATTCCTAAATTAAAACTCCAAACTGATACTAATGATGGTTCAAAGTTCAAACTCCTCCTTAGCAAATGCATGTTAAACAAAACAAAAAAGAGGAATAAAGATACATTACAGTTAATGATACCATCTAATACCAATTGTTGTGTTTTTAAAAAATATAAATCTTTTTCAAATACTACAACTCTAATCACCATTTGATTTTCCATTTTGAGTAGAAGGTGAGGTGCCTCCAAACCTGCAAAATTAAACTTTTTTTGGTACCCATTTTCTTTTAAGTCATAGGGGTTAGCTGTATAAACATGCTCATCTCTCAACCTAGCATAACAAAAGTATGCTTTATGGCCAAATTTCCCACAATAAAAACATTGTCAAACAAATGGTTTCTTTAACACATGTGTAGAGCAAGTGTGAGGTGGCTTCCTGAAGGATTGATGCCTAACAAATGAAGGAACCTTTGCATTCTTGATATGCTTAGTTCCATAAATAAAGGCATGATTTGCCTTTGGCCAATGAGAGTGAGGGTGAGAGCAGCTATGATCATGCATATGTGAAAATTTTCTTCTAGTTGAAAAGGGTAGCATATTTTGCCTCTTTGGCTTATAAGATGCATACATATAACCGTGATTAGCCTTTTGCCTAGGCTTTTTAGTGTATGCATGTGCTATTATTATGTTCTTAGGCTTTGTAATAGCATTAGCCTTTTGTGAGGAGGTTTGTGATTCAACACCTTAGATACTAGGTGTTTCAGAGAGTGAAACTCTCTAACAAACACACTTTTAGAAGTGGAGGAAGAGTCATGACTATATCCAATGTCATGTTTCATACTAGTATCTCTTTGAGACCCCAAAAGTAAATATAATTTTTCTTTTCCTTTAGTAAAATTTGAAAGAGAGTTTTTCAAATCTAAGACCTCCTTTTTTGAATAATCATTTTGTTTGGAAAGTGTTTCATAAAATTTCTTTTTAGAGTTCAAGTCTTAATTTTCCCTTTCCAAAGCATCAATTTTCATTTTCAAAAATTCTCTTTCATTAGAATCTAATAAAAATGCTTTTGAAAACAATTCCTTCTTTTCGTTTTTTAGACATTCAACTTCTTTAAGAAGCTCATCTTTAATTTAGAAATTGAGGAAATTTCATTTTTCAAAGATCCATTTTCATGTCTTAAAATCTTATTTCTATAAAAAAAGATTTATCTAAGTCATTATTTGTTGATTTAAAGGCCTCAATGAGATTTTCTACTGTAAACATTTCTTTGATATCATCATCAAGTTCATATACTTCATTAGGAGAGTCCTTATTTGATTTATCCTCCATGACCAGTAGACATCCAACTTTCACTTTCTTTTTGCCCTTCATCTTTTTTATCCTTCTATTGTAAGAGAATTCATCATCACTTATAGATGTGGAATTCATTAAGCTCCTTGTCCTCCTTTCCTTTTGATGATGGTCTTCTAGCTTCATTGACATACTACTTCCTCTAGTTTGTGTCCATCCATTTTTGAGGAAGCTTTCATAATAAGAACAATTAATGGTTGCCATGGTTGTATCCCTATCGCACTTAACCTTCAACAAAAGTTAGGCTCTGGTACCAAATGTTAGTCTTAGATGGTGATGAGACAATCTAATGGGGGGTGAATTGGGTTGTAAACATAAACATAAACACAACTAAATATTGAGAAATCTATATACATAAATCAACGCAAAGATTTTATAGTGGTTCGACAAATTGTTTACTCCATTTCTCAAGCTTTCATTTAGGCCTTTATATTACATTTGTAGGCTTAAGCATAACTTTTCCCTTTTCAAGGCTGAAGGAGAACCTTCCCTTTTATAGGCTTAAGAAGAACCTTCTCTTTTACATGTTCAAGGACAACCTTTACAATCACTCTTTTTTACAAGGAATAAGAGCCAACCTAACCCTTTATATTTCCTAATGTACAAATGCCTCTTAATTAGGCAGCAAATGCACTTTCAATGCCTAAGAACACCAACTCTAAAAAAAGAAATAAAGTAATCTCACTCTACCTAAAAATACAAATAACACAAAAAAATGTTTACACAAAAACTTGCTAAAAGTTCCTCAAATGATTACAAGTATTGTCCAAACTTTCTAACTATATTCAAGTCTTTAAAAATACTCCTCATATAGATAAACTCTAAAACTAGCCATTAGATTAGTTGATATTTAGTTTCATAGCTTTTCTACAAAACTAGCCATTAGAGATGACAATACTCATTATTCTTCATCAACCCCCGTTGAACTTGCAATGGTTACTTTCAATGCCTATTGGTTATCATTCAATGCCCATTGGCTTTGACTATAACACCTGTTGGAGCAAGAATAATCCTCGTTGTTCTTTTCTAAAAAGCTTAAACTTTGTGCTCTATTCTTTAAACTTTGCACAACTACTTTCCACATCTATTAAGCAATTCATAATGCTTGTTAGAAACTCCTTCAATGCTTGTTAAGAAGGGCCAATGCCTATTTCGAGTTTCAGAAGCTTTAACTCAAACTTGGACACTTTTCCAACACTTGTTACAAATATGCAATATATGTTGCTTGGCCAAATCAAAGCCTGTTGTGAAACTTCAACGCCCGTGGCAAGGTTCAACACAACTCAACCTAGAGTAGTTCTCCAATGTCTATTGCAAAGGGACAATGCCTATTATGAGGTCTAGAAGACTTTGACAATTTACAACATTCAATCAATGTCCATTATCCATCCTTTTATGCTCGTTGGATGGTCTAATGACCGTTGAGCTTGCATAACACCAATTGAAATTATTCTAGTCCTTTAACATTCATCAGGTCTTGGGATCACATGTTCTCTAAGCATTCTCCCCTAGCATTCACAATAATATCCCCTTTTAATGTTTATCGAGTCTGTTCATATCATCCAAAAACACTAAAGTACAAACATTAAAACTTCTTTGGGTTTTGTTATAGTTTTGTTATCATTCAAAATACATCTTTCAAAGGACAAGAGTGAGTCTAATGCCTTGGGTCACATGTTCTCCAAATATTCTCCCCTTAACATTTACAACAAATGCCTCCCTCTAAGAGTTTTCATGTGGTGTGTGTGTGTGTGTGTGTGTATAATGATTACACCTTATTTTTAAAGAAATTTTGAAAATGGTTATTTCAATGATCTTTTAAAATTTACACATCACTAAAGATTTCATTTTATATATAATAATAAAGTTTTTGTTATTGTTCATCCCCTCATTAAGTTTATATTGCATAATAGATGACATGCATTTGCTTGTCCTTCTTTTATTCCAAAATAACCGTAATAGCATAATAACTTGTGTCACACATAAACTCAAATGGTTGACTCTAATTTAGGGTTGCTAGGATAGTTGTGGATGTCAATGCTTTTTTCAACCTATAAAAAGCATCCAAACACTATTGGCCAAAGTTAAACACAACACCTTTATTAAGAAAATTGCAAAAATCTTTAATAAAGTGACGATAATGACTAAGGAAGCTTCAAATGTAGTGGAGGCATTTTATTAATGTTTATTTTGGTCTTATCCACCTCAATACCTCTTAAAGAAATCTTATGATCAAGAACCACGCCTTATTGTACCATGAAATGACACTTCTCCCATTTAAGAATGAAATTGTTTTCCTCACAACATTTTAAAACTTTGGAAAGGTTAGCCAAATAATTAACAAATGAATCACCAAACAAGAAAAATCGTCAATAAATATTTTCATTGTTTTCTAAAAAAAAAAAAGAAAATATTGCCATCATACATGGTTGAAAAATAGTCAATGCATTGCACAAATCAAATGACATTCTTCTAAATGCAAATGTGTTATAGGGACAAGTGATGGTGGTTTTCTCTTGGTCTTTAGGATCAATGAGAATTTAATTATATGTCCAAAATAACCATTTAAGAAGCAATAGAAAGCACGCCTCATAAGCTTTCAAGTAGTGGATCAATGAATGGTAAAGGAAAATGATCCTTGCAAATGGCTTTGTTTACTTTCCTATAATCTATATGGACTATTCACTCGATAATCGTCGTAAAAGAAATTAATTTATAATTTTCATTTGCAACTACAATCATCGCATCCTTTTTTAGGTACAACTTATACAGGGCTAACCCATAAGCTATTGTACATTGGGTAAATGATACCTACATCTAAGAGTTTTAAAATTTTATCCTTTATCATCACTTTCATTTTAGGATTTAATCTCCTTTGAGGGTGAATGGATGGTTTATGATGCTCCTCCATGAGGATTTTAGGCATGTAAACTGAAGGGCTAATCCCCTTAATGTCACTAATAAACCATCCTCTCTCTTAACTCTCTCAACAATTTTTCTTCTTACAATTAAGTTAAATTTGCTAAAATTATCATAGATAAAGTTTGATTTTCACCAAGAAATGCATACCTTAAATGAAGAGGAAGAGGTTCTCTAGAATTAAAGCTTTTTCAATGAAGGGGAGAAGAGTCTTAACTTGTCCCAAATCCTCAAACTTGAAATTTTTAAATGGAGGGATGGCTTCCAATAAATAGGCTAAACTTGTAATTTCATGGTCCTCATGCAAAGGTGATACCCCTTGGACCAAGCAAGCTTCGAATGGATCCTTAGGATGTTTCTTTTGAAAAACGTCTTGAATGAGATCATGAACCATTTCCACCCTATAATAATCTTCAATGGAAGAAGGTTGTTTTGTTGCTTGGAAGACATTGAAGACCATTTCTTTTCGATACACATTCAAGATGAGTTTTCCATTTTTCATATCAATTATGGCTTCGATGGTTGCCAAAAAATGGTATTCCAAGGATTAATGGCATCTCCTCATTCGCATCCATGTCAAGCACAATAAAGTCCATGGGTATGTAAAACTTTCCCACTTGTGCGAGAATGTTCTCCACCACTCCAACTGGATATTTATTAGATCAATTCGTAAGTTGCAATGTCAGTGTGGTTAGTTGAGTCTCTCCAAGATTCAATTTCCTACAAATTGAGAGAGCTATTAGACTATGCTAGATAAAAGATCTTTAAAAAATTTAGCATATGTTGGCATTTGAGCTAAGGCCTTGTCAAAAGGAATATTGATGTAAAGTTATTTGAAAATCTTTAAGAACTTAGCAAATGATTGTCCAACTTATGCTTTTGTAATAGTAAAGGAAAAGGGATAAGTGGAACATAAGGTTTTGCCAAAGAAGATTTGCTTTCTTCTTCCCTTTTTTCTTCTTCTACAATGATTTTTCCTTCTTCAATGGAATTTGAATTGGAGCATCACTATTTTTGACTAAAATTTAATGATTTTCTTGAGTTTTAATGGTTGTCTTCTCACTTACCACCTTATGCTTAGGTGGAGGACTGAGTATTTCCATGCCATTTTTCAAAGTAAATTCCTTGCATTGCTCTCTTGGATTTATTTCAATCTTGTTTGGTGATACGGTCCAATGCCAACACCCATAGATCGAATAGGCAAGTGCACCTATCGAGTATGTATAATGTAGGAGTATTAAGTATTGATCCCTCAAGGACTAAAAGTACTAGTATTAACTCTTTCTCTATTATTTAACTGATAAATTTAAGTGAATTAATTAACTAATTAAAATTAAAATAAATTAATTTGATAAACTAGAATAATAAAAATATGAACTAGTAGGAAAAAGGTGACTAGTATGACAAACGACACTCAAATATTGAATCCCCCTAAGACTTGTTAAGAAATTAATTTTTCAATAATACAATCTAATTCAATATTTATAGAACCATGGAAATCCCTTTAGTATGTTAAAGTCCTTCTCAAGATAATTAAAATCTAATCCCAGGTTGATTAATTGGAATCTCTTCCTAATTAAAACCTCCTAAAATCACATTATAGTTCCTTTGAATTTCACTATTAGGTTCGACCCTAATCCGAAGGATTTATGTAATCCTCTCTCTAAGGTTACATGCAACTCCTTTCAAATGTGCTAAATTTATTTAATAACTTGATTTCTCAATCTAAGTTTAAAGAGTTGTAAAATAAGAATCAATATTTTAGACATATCAATTCAAGGAGATAAAGAGCAAACACAATTGAATTCCAAAAAACAATAAAAAAATTGTATTGTCTAAAGAAAATCACAATTCAAAACTCATCTTAGGGTTCATCTTACCCAATTGCCTAACTAATTTAGTTCATAATAGAATTACTAGCCAACATCAACATAAAGAGAAAATAAAACAGAAAAGTTTTTATGATAAAACCTTTGCAGTCTCAAAATCTTTTCAAACTTGATGGATGACCAATAATTCTCTTCTTTTGGGCAACTTCTTTTCCAAAAAAAAAAAAAAACAAAAAAAAACAAAACAAAACAAAACAAGAACTACTCTCTCCCTATTGGAATTCTCCTCCTCTATTTATAATCTCATACTCCCCCTCAAAATAGGAAAAATAATATCCTCCTTCTCCATTTAGAAAAATAATTATCCTTTATGAAAGGACCTAGTGAGCTTCCCAAATACCTAGGAAAGGACTAAAATTTTATCTGGAAAATATCAGAACTGATTCCTGAACCGTCAAATTTTTTTTTGGTCCCTGAACTTTTGAAACTACAAAATTTCACTAAAAAAACTCTCATAATTCAACAATCAGCTCAAATTTTTCAGAATTTCCTATAAAATTACAAAATACAAGCCAAAAGTGAGACATCATCTGATATTTTTTTCAAATTAGACTCAATTAATAATAAAATTAACCCTAAAAATACTAAAAAAAGAACTATGAAATTCTCCCACACTTAGCATTTTGCTTGTCCTTAAGCAAAAATACTAAACTAATGGAAAAAAATGAATAAAAGACTCAAAACAAAACAAGAAAAACACTAAGGATAAAACACATAAAGACTAACATAATTGACTCATAAACACATTTCATCCCCTCATCGGCATTATAACAAATCGAATTAACCGAGCTCATGTGAAAAATTCATCAATTCTCAAACTTGCAAAAATTGTGTTCTAGCATACTTATTTAATCATAACTAACCCTAAATCAAATGCATCAGAGATTATCCATCCACAAATCTAACAAAAGAACAAATTCATTTATCAAGTTTCGCATAATGTACTCCTCATTCCAAGTGTTTAAAGGTTAGTATATGCTCTCATCATCCAATAAATAGCCTAAAACTCTACCATAAGCTTAAGAATAAATCACGTTTCCACCACTTAAATTCAAATACAAGCACAAATCAAAAGTTCTTTCTTTTGGTTGTAACGTGGCCTCAGTAGAGGATAGGTATTTTTATGCTAGTGGACTACAAAATTATTGATCATGCTTACTAAATATTATTTCAAATGAAACTCATATGATTTCTTAATAAAGAACAAATCTCATGCCCAAAACATAATCCTACTCTCATGGACCTTAAAAACAATAGAAATTTTAGGTCATTTCTTGATATCTTTTGCAAAATAGAATTGAACTGCCATGATAAAGTATCATCTTCTTCCTCTTTTATATCTTAAACTTCTCTTCTTTTTTTATTTCTTTTTTATATTATTTTTTATAATATTTCTTTTTAACTTTTTATATTTTGAGAGGAAGAAAAAAGAGTTATTATAAAATCACACAAGGTAACAATTCAAAAACCAAGCAATTAATAAAATAAAATTCTCTCATTCCCACCCTAAAGAATAAAATACTCAACCCCACTTAAGAGTTTTCACTAATTTCATGAAACAACCCCTTGTAATTATAGAAACCAAATCCCATCCCAAAGCAAACATAATGAATTTAATATTTTAAGGGACTAGGCTTCATTGACTAGCTAAACATAGGATTATCATAAAGAAAACAAGGTTCTTATAGGCTCAATGTGGCTCACTAAATGGATAAAAGGGTGGATGAAGAAAGAAAAAGGAACAAGTAGCTAATCCTAAATTGTTTTAATCATTTTTATGCTTGTATTCGATAATGTGGTCTCAAAATGATAACAAATCAAGTTCTATAGATTTTAGCACTATTTAAGGGCTCACTCAATTAGGAATTCACAAAATTAAATACATTACAAGGAAAAGAGGCTCAAACCTTTCTTTATAGTGTAAAAAAATGATTTTTTTTTTTTTAGAATTTGTAAACTTCGTAACCTTAAGATTTTCTTTAAAGATAATGATAATTAAATATCTATGGTAGAAAATAAGATTTACCAATTAAGAAAGTAAATCCAAGACATACCTAGATATTTTTTTATCAAACTAAGATGAAAATGAGGGAACTACTAATCACATAATGAGTCATTCACACAATAAAGCAAACAAAATATCAAAAATTATATATATATATGAAGAAAGTAAAATAAAATAAATAAAATAAGAACAAAATTATCAAACAATACAAACCCTCCCTCACACTTAAGACATATTGTCCTCAATGTGGAGGAGAAGTTTTTAGCATGACAAAACCAACAAATAGCACGCTAAAGAAAACAAAAAAGAACAAAAGAATTAGGAAACTTCCCTAGAATCCTAAGGAGTAAGTGGTGGAGACGACGGAGGAAGACGGCTAGAAAGGGCAGTTAGGGGTGAGGTCAGGTCAGGATTTGAGGAGGAGAGTGGAAAATAAGAGAGTTGTATTTTTTTTTATTTATTATTATTTATTTATTTATATATTTATTTATTATTATTTTTTCTTGTGTGCATTAATATATATCAGTGCAGTTAGCCACACAGTTGTTGGAGAAGGACTACTTTTGGAAAGCAGCCCGTGTGCGGTTCTAACCGCACATGTGCGGCTCTAACCGCACATGTGTGGCTTGGACTGCAAAAAAACTACACACAAAGGGATTTATCCCATTGTGTATGTGCACGCATAGAGGTGTGCGGCAAAAACTGCACACCTTTTGGAACCCTCTTTTTTTTTAAAAAAAAATTCATACAAAAACAAATCACGATAAACATCACATTAATTAAAATTCATACAACAAATCAAATTTTTAAAATTTTGGATTTTATTTTATAGGTTTATTATTATTATTTTATTTTTATTTTTTTGGGCAAAGAGTAGAAACCACAACAAAATTTTTTAAAAAATGAGACTAAAACAAGAAGGGTAAAATGAGACAAAAAAAATAACAAAAAAGAAAAATTGGCTAAATTAATAGATATAAAGTACTACTAATATTTTAGTCTCCAGTAACGACGCCAAAAATTTGATATGGTTTGAGCCAACACCTATAGATCCAATAGGCAAGTACACCTATCGAGTATAGTGTAACGTAAGAGTATCGAGTATTGATCCCTCAAGGACTAAAAATATTAGTATTAGCTCTTTCTCAATTATTTAACCGATAAATTTAAGTGAATTAATTAACTAATTAAAAATTAAAGTAAATTAATTTAACAAACTAGAATAATGAAAATATGAACTAGTGGGAAAAAGGTGACCGGTATGACAAACGACACTCAAATATTGAATCCCTTAAGACTTGTTAAGAAATTAATTTTCTAACAATACAATCTAATTCAATATTTTTGGAACCGTAGAAATCCCTTTAGTATGTTAAAATCCTTTTCAAGATAATTAACATCTAATCCTAGGTTGATTAATTAAAATCTCTTCCTAATTAAAGCCTCTAAAATCGCATTATAATTCTTTTGAATTTCACTACTAGGTTTGATCTTAATATAGAAGATTATGTTATCATATCTCTAGCGTTACATGCAACTCATTTCAATCGTGGTAAATCTATTTAATAACTTGATTTCTCAATCTAAGTTTAAAGAATTGTAAAACAAAAATTAATATTTGGACATATCAATTCAAGGAGATGAAGAGCAAACACAATTGTATTCCATAAAATAATGAAAAGTTTGTATTGTCTAAAGAAAATCACAATTCAACACTCATCTTAGGGTTTATCATACCCAAGTGCCAAACTAAGTTAGGTCATAATAGAATTACCAGCAACTTCAACATAAAGAGAAAATAAACTAGAAAATTTTTCATGATAAAACCCTTGTAGCCTCGAATTCTCTTCAAACTTGATGGATAACTAGTAATTTTCTTCTTTTAGTCAACTTCTTCTCCAAAAAAAAAAAAAAAAAAAGAAAAACAAAATAGGAACTACTCTCTCCCTCTTTGAATTGTTCTTTTCTATTTATAATCTCCTACTCCCCCTCAAAATAGGAAAAATAATATCTTCTTCCTCTATTTAGGAAAATAATAAATTCTCCTTTAGGAAAGGACCCTGTGAGCTTCCCAAATACTTCATAAATACTACACAGATCCTTTCTCAATTTTACTAGGAAAAGGATTGAAATTATGTCTGAAAAATATCAGAATTGATCCCTGAACCATCAAATTTATGTTTGGTTCCTAAACTTCTGAAACTGCATAATTTTACCCAGAAAACTCCCGTAATTCATCAATTAGCTCCAATTTTCAGTATTTCTTATAAAATTACAAAATGCAAGCCAAAAGTGAGATATCATTTGGTATTTTTTCCAAATTAGACTCAATTAACAATAAAATTAACCCTAAAAATACTAAAAATAAAAAACTATCATTAGGAGTGTACCTTATGTTCTTACATTGAAGTTGTTAACCAATTATACAATTTGCATTTCTAAGTATTAGTTATGTTGGTTCATTTGATTTACACTCAATTCAAGCTTGTCAATCTTGTCTAGCTTGCTTTCCATCTTATCAAACTTTTAAATCGAGAACTTTTGCATGTCCTATGTTGATTTCTTCTGTTGTTGAGTTGGTTGTGCTATGGGAGCTCGACCTTATTGCTTTTAAGGAAATCTAAGGGGGATGAGAGGGCTTTACTTGATTGGCTTAAATTGCTTTATAAGAAGTTGAGATAATTCCTCTACCCTAGATTGTAGGTGCTGGAATATAGATTATTATGCAGCTTATTGAAATTAGAGGCATGTTGTACTCACTCGAATGCATTTGGAACAAACTTGGCATTTGGTGCTCATGTGTCCTCCTCTGCACTATTCAAAACTTAACAATGGGGTATTGATAGCATGTACACTCACCCTTATAAACTTCTTTATAAGAGCATCCACCTTGGCATTCAGCATGGTACAAACATCAATATCATGAATACTTGCAACTCGCTTGTTGATTCCCTTTGCATTTGCCCATTGATAGTGATTCAATGCCATCTTTTCTATAAGTGCATAAGCTTCATCAATTGACTTTCTCATAAGTGCTCCTCTTGTGATGGCATGAATAATAATGCGAACATAATGATTGAGTCTATTATAGAAAGTTTGGACTATTAACAAATTCGGTAAGACATGATGTAAACACCTTCTCTGAAGCTTCTTGTACCTCTTCCATGCTTCATATTATGTTTCCTAGGCTTTTGTACAAAGCTTGTAATAGCTTGCCTCAATTAAGCAGTCTTACCCAATGGAAAGTATTTTTGCAACTTATGAGAGTTCTTCCCATATTGCAAATGAGTTAGGTGTCATAAAATTGAGCTACCTCTTAGCTCTATCTCTTAAAAAAAAAAAAAAAAGAGAATAGTCTCAAGTGAATTGCATCATTGATTACCCCATTGAGTTTGAAGGTTACACAAATCTAAGAAAGTTTACAATATATGCATTTAGATCTTTAATAGTTTCACCCCTAAACATACTTTGTTACACCATTTGGATGATTGTCAATTTAATATCAAAGTTTTTGGCTATAACGGTAAGTCCAACAAAGCTTGATTTAGTGTTATGAGTATTTGGTATGGCAAAATCTCTCAAGACTCTTGGAGGTTGTCCTTTGTCAGCCATTATGGTTTTAAGCAATTTCTTTTTCTTTTTTTAGATTCACCTTCGAATAAGAAATGTATGCTTAATTTAGGATCAAATTAAATTGAATCTAGACATTATGAGTGTTGCATAAACTAGCACCTTACCTATCTAAAGAAACAAAATACAATCAAATACACAAAAATCAAATATGCAAAATTTTAAAACTAGATTAATAAAAAAAAAAACTCAAATGAAATTGATATTGTGCAAAATCCTATCCTCGAAAATAACACCAAAAACTTATTATTTATGTAACCCTTGTAAGTGCATAAATCACTCAAGTAATATAATGATCGTTTGCATGAGGATAATTTCAGACAAGTATCAACCATTCTTAATTTTTATATTATCTAAAAATCAAAATATTGAAAAAAAATAAAGAAAAACTAAAATAACAAAAGTAATTAAACAAAACTAAAATTAACCAAAAGAAACTCTTATGAAAAATGATTTCTAAGGAATTTAGGTTCACCAAAATACTATTATACCAAGAGATTTGATTCATTTTGTGATTGGTTTGTTCTTGAAAGTAGATTTTTGTAATTTTTTAATACTATCTTTCAAGCAATATTAAGTTATTTTTATTGAAAATTTGCCTACTTTCATGTTCATAAAATTCAATAAAAAATCATTAAGTTTCATGAATAATCTTTCAATATCTCTAAAAGGTCAAACCTACTTTTGTGATTTAAATCTTCTAGTTTGATATGTTAGGACCCTAGATTTTCACTTTCGCTCCATCATGTGTGGCCATCATACATACAAAACAATAAAGGTCAAATATATTAAATAAAGAAATCCATCAATAATTTAAATCAAAGTTACTTCATATAATTATGAAATAAGTATTAGACTTTTACTGTAGTCCTTAGAATTAAAGAATTAGTTCAACATAGGAAAAGAACAATAACAGAAGAACAAAGTATTCATTAGTTCAGAAAATATGCAAGTTTTTCAAGAAAAAGATCTTGCTATTCCAAATGAATGAAAAACTAATATATGAGCTTCTCTAATCTTTAATATCTTTTTTAAGTTGGTGTAAAGGTTGGATTCACTTTCTCTCTCAAAAATCTGCTTTTTTTTTTTTTTTTTTTTTTTGCAGTAGTTTTTCCTTTGGATAAGGTTATGTGCCCTTTTAAAAGCAAATTGAATTACCTTTAAAAATTTGCTACTGATGACTCACATGGCCCATATCATGGACCATGATGCGACCCACACGTTTTTGTTGGTTACAAATTGCCTACTACTAATTCGTCAACTACTTTGGTCAATGCATGATCTGAACTATAGACTATGCAACACTACTAAAAAGCTCAATTTCAACTCCTTTTTGAGATTTTCCTACTAGAACATAAAATAGAAAGAAAATAAACTAATTCTAGAATATAAACACTGTAAGAACAAGAAACAACATTAATTTATATTCAAATATATGTGAAAAGATTACACCTATTAACATACTATCATGCTAAATTGCTACTATTGGAAATTTAAAATTGGTTTCATAGTTAATGATCCCCTTGAATTTGTAAGTACTTTTAATGCATTTCCTAAAAAAATTTTAGGATCTATTTTTAATATTTCTTTTTCTTTTTCATTCTTATCATGCTATCTTTCTTTTATTTTTATTATTTATTATGTATAGTTATTATATTTTACAATCTCTCTCTCTCATTTTCTTCCTTTTTTTTTTCTTTATTTTTAGGCCTTATGTTTTTGTATTTGATATTAGTCAAGGTTTCATATAACAATTCTTTACAAATAAAGCGAGAATATGTTTATTTATGTTTAGTTTATCAAAACATCTTAGTTTTATCATCCTTTTAAAATGGGAAAGAATATTGACCATGTGACCCCAAGATTGATAAAACATTTGCCTTAATTACATATTTGAACAATACTTTAAGATAACAAAATTTTGTAAAATCTAAAATTTTATCAAGAACTATACTTGTAGGTTGTATCTTATGCATTGGGATATTGTTGACTCTTAAAGGTAAAAGCATATGCCTCAAGAATAATGCTTTGGAAGACATGCCTAAAAGGAGACAAGTCTTTGAGCACTAGCCCTAAGAAGGCCCAAAGACTTTAAAGGATATTGATCCTCCTATATGCTTTTAAATATGAAGGAAAAGCACCTAAGGAAGAGGATATATCTAATTTAGGGAAGTTTTATTCCTTAAGATGCTTTTAAAGATAGAGGTAATCATCTAAGAAAAGAGAAAATAACAAACTACTTAGAAAAGCAAAAAAACCGATGCATTAAGTGAGTGGTGCAGTGAATAGGCTCGTACACTCCTTAAGAAATTGGTACGTTGTGGAATGCCTATACAAGAAATGGAATACCTGTGCAGAAAGGAGAAGAGACAATAAAAAAAGTTGAGCAAGTTGAAAGGGTAAGTCTACCTTGGAACAACTTAGATGAACGAGCACTATTCTAAAATGAAGAAAAATAAAGAAGTTTAGGTAGAAAAGTGTAATGGCCAAGCCTGTCTTAGAACAACCTACACGAACAATCCATTCAACATGAGAAAAAATTAAAAATTTTAGGCTGAAAAGTTAAAGATCCCAGTAGCCAATGAACGACCAAGGCAAACAGCCTTTGCAACAATATGAATGACTTGTTTACTATGTAGTGACTAGGTTTTTCAAATGCTTCCAAACTTATATCTCGAGTCTATTGGCTAGTTTTTAAAGAGTTCTCCTATAAATAGACCACCATATAAATCTTTTATAATGTTATAAACTAAAAAAGAAGTTTTTTTTTTTTTTTTTGGTTTTGGTTTTGGTTTGAGCTTTGTTTTTTTTCATTTGTTGATAGAATGAGTTTTTATGAGAATTTGATTTATTATTGAGTAAGTGAGTGTAGGCTTTCTTATGAACTAAATTATATTTATTGCCTAATTTAGAAGTTTAGACACTTACTAAGGTTCAATCTTTTGTTACGTGATAAAAATTGATATTATACCTTCAAAAATTCTAAGTAGTGTTTTTATTTCTCTTCATCCTAGTAAAAAGAGAGTTGTAAAGATCCATCCTTATGCTATAAAAAGGATAGACTATATCTTAACCTACAAAAAATAGTGAAAGGCCTAAATGATTGCTTAGAAAGTGGATGTAGGCACCATGACCAAGCTACTATAAAATTTTGTGTTGAATTTTTTCTCTTTTCATTTTTTCAAATTTTAGAAGTAATTAATTTATTTCCCTTCTTAAATTGTCATCTTCATAAAGAGATCAATAGAAACTTTGTTTGAAATCAAGATAAATCACTACATTTAAATACTTGATATAACAATTATTATTATTATATAAAAAGATTATTAAATAATCTACTGCAAAATTGATCAAATATAATGATTGATATAAACTATTGTATTGATCAAATGTAACTACTAACAACTTGCAACATAAAATCTATTGCAATCATTTTCATTTTTAAAATAGTGCGGCTATAATTGACCTTACTTGATCTAACTTGGAAAAGAAGGCTTAATACATAAAAGCCCGGTAAAATAAAGAGAAAATCTTCACTATTCCAAACAAAAATAAAGAAATATTTTCTTCACAAGTTGGAGCAAAGTCTCATTTTCTTATTTTCTGAAGTCCCTTTAGCTCATGTTCGCTAAAAAAAAAAGCCTCATGGCTCGTTACAACAATAATTTTAATACCAAATGTACTACATGACAACCAACGAACCTTGTGCTTAAAAATTAATTGTTTATATTGAATTTCAATTTACATTTTACATTTCTAGGCTCATTACATAAGCAAGCACAAAATAATCTTATCTCAGTCTATTGGATTCGGGTGACTGAGCACAAGGGTGAGCAAACGGGCGGTTCGGTCAGTTCGATTCGATTTTTTATTAAATTTTAATAAATCAAATTTTTATACTTATAACCGAACCGAACCAAAATTTTTGAAAAAATTAAATTAGCCAAATCGATTAAATCAAAATTTATGTGTCTATAAACCAAACTAAACTGATCATGTAAAAAATTCAATTAGGTTCGGTTTGTTTCAATTAAATTACATGTATTTTAAATCAGGTTCAATTCAAATAAATTTGATTTATTTATTACTTCAATTAATTCAATTTTGATTTCATATCTAAAAACCCGAACCGAAAATCAAAAATCAAATTTTTTTAAAAGTATAACCAAACAAATCAATTTTATTAAAAGATCAAACCAAATCAAATTGAATCAGCTCGATTCGATCGATTTTTTTGATTCAGTCCGGTTTTTGCTCACCCCTACTAAGCACACTTCACATAGACAAAAGAACAAGCAGCAGAACTTATAAGCACACTCCTTCCCACCAACGTACTATTTCACTCAGCAAATCTCTTCCACACTTATGAACTTATGAATTCATTAATTAAAAAAAAAAAAAAAAAACATATCACATATGTTCCAAATCTACAAGTTCATTCTTTCACTACTAGTCATCCAAATCCTCCAAATCCTTTCTTGATAGACCTAACTAAAAAACCAAACATGAAAAGTAATTATAAGTTAACACTTAACAGGCAGCTGCTTCCACAGTCCTTCATCATGATTATCACAAGGTTGTGAGATGGAAACCACACCTTATTCCCTCTAATCATTTTGGCGATAGCGGCGTATGACGGATTTTTTGGTCGCAAGATCATGTGAAATATCAACAACACACTTCACAGTATCATCACAAACCGGAATAAAAGTTAAATAATTAAGTTAAAAAAAAAAAACACATTACCCGATGAAATCATCATGATCACATTAACTTACCAGCTCACACGGTATACACAATCACAAAGCAAGGAAGCACTGCCCTTGGATTAAACACTATCAACTCTTCCTCATCCAACCTGTTGTGCACCCAACTGCCACCTCTCCCCAGTATACAATCAAAACCTCCATCTTCCTTATCTATTATATTCTCCTCTTCCAAGTCACACCCGATCCGACCCGCAATGACCCGGCAAACTAGCATGGCCCTTTTCACGTTCATAAACCTGAACTCCTCCTCAATGTCCTCAGGGATCGCCACATGTGCTCTCAAGCTAGTAGATAATGTAGAAATTCCATCCATCTTCGGTGAGAATCCAGACTTAATTATACCACAAACGCTACAATATTGCTGGTTACAAATGCTGGAATTACCATTAACTCCTAAATCACATATGAAAGTGGAACAGTAAAATCTTAAGAGTTCATTACCATCAGCTATACACCTCTCGTCTCTTCTCTTAACGGTGCCGTTTCTTGCGGCTTTTGCTTTGACAACCTCTCTATACTCTTCGAATCTTGACAGTACTTTTGGACAGTTATGGATCTTTAATATCCTATGGATTTCTGGGTTCTTCTCTTTACATGACCAACCTGTCTTGAATATGATATGGACTATGTTCTTGCCTGAATCCCCATCTTGAAGTTCTGATAATGCATGTTTAATGGCTTGGTGCTGTTCAAGAAGCTGCAGTTTTTGAAAGATTTCACCACAAGCTGTGCAAGGGAAGATATCATTTCGTAGAGGAAAGAAATTATCGTTGGTTGTTGAGATATCCGATTCTTGGCATGACCCAGATGGCTTTTGACTTGGAGGATCAATGTTATCATGATCTTGGTGATGTTCAAGAGGGACGATCATGGAGACTAAGGAGTGTTGTGATGATCTTGCCGAGGTCAGTGTTGGGACAGGAGATTCTGCCTGTGATGATGAGTTGCTGGTTTTGTAGGATTTGGAAGAGAAGATGCATTTGAGATAGGACCAAGAAAAAGAGATAGCTTTATGGGGTTTTAGTCGAGATGGAGAAAGAGAAGAGACTTTACGTTTCTTGGTTTGCTGCTGCTGCTGCTGATGGTGATAGTGATTTTTGGCTGTGAAAATGAAGCAACCAAGGTGGAGAAGGAGGATAAAGATTGAGAGAAACTTATTGAATACTGATACTATGCCTTTGGCCATTGGTCTAGTCGAGCTTATTGAGCTGTTATTTTAGGTCATTGATTAATGAAGCATTCCTCCAGAAAGGGAGAAAATAATGGAAGAAGAAAGGAAAAGGAAAGGGAAGAAACAACAAAGGGAGAAGGAACAGAATGTAAAGGTAGCTAAGGTGGAAGAGTAAAGCTAAGAATAGGTGGAACACAACTTCATTATCTTATTCATTCCTTTCTATGTCTGTAGTATGTACTATATTCATTATTATCAATAAATGAAGAATATGAAAAGACAATTAAGTTAATGGAGGGATGTTGAAAAGTAAAAATCTAAATAATCAAGTATGCACGAAATAAGTGTGTTTATATAATGCGTGATGCTTAGAAATATAAGCGAGGCATTTCATTAAGAAAGTTGATGCATATATGATATCTCCTATATTATTAAAGAACAACAAAATAGCGATAAAATTACAAGAAAATAATTTTGTAGCTAAACAGTGACAGAATAATAAGAGAATAAGAACAAAATGACTATGAAAAAAAATTTTAAGACTTGATAATAGTTTAACAATCAATGACGAAATCATTCTAATGCTAAATTTTCCGGTTAGGTATGGATTAAGCAAGAGTCATCAATAAATGAAGAATATGAAAATGCACTTAAATTAAAGAGGGATGTTGATAATTAAATTTAATTTGTGTATTTAAAAAAATATAAATAGTCAAGGATGTGAGAAATGAGTAATATACAGATAAGTGTGCTTTGATGCTTTGAAATATGAGCCTTTTTTTTTTTTTGAAAGGTAAATAAAGCTTTCATTAACTCAAATTAGAATGTAGAACATGAACAATAAAAAGGGGGAATAACATCCTCCCAGAACATGGGGCTTGACCAAGAATCACTTGCTCTAGCTAACTCATGAGCAACCTGATTCGCAGATCACCTTACAAAAGAAAAGCTAATCTCAGTAATATCATTAACCAATTGCAAACAATCATCAAGCAAGAAACAAAAAGTAGAAACACGATCCTGTGGTGACCGTAAGGCTTGGAAAACAGCAAGAGCATCCACCTAAACAACGACCAGACCAAAACCTACATTCTTAACCCCACCAATAGCCTCTCTAACGCCCATAATTTCAGTCATTTTGGAATCAAACGACCAGGAACAATAGTACTATGAGCTGCCACAAAGCTGCCATCATCCCTCCTAGCTACCATCTCAAAACCCGATCTGCAAGTACCATGAAAACTTGCTGCATCAACATTTACCTTAAGCCGTCCAACAGCAGGCTTAATCCAACAAACCATTCCATAATCATCATCACCTAGTTGGTTAGAAAGATATTGCCTACTATGCGCGGTCTGCCACAAATGAAGCTAAATTCCAGCATAATCCACAATCTGGCGAGGGTTGAAATGTTTAGCGTTCCATAATAAATCATTATGAGAATTCCATAAAGCCCAACATATCATCGAAACAAGAGGCTGTTGATCACTCCCCAGATTATCGATAAGTAACGACAGCCATTGAGTGAAAGTAGTCACCGGAGAAATATCAATAGTAACATTAACTAAAGACCAACAGGCCACAACAAAAGGGTAGATAACAAGACTATGCTCAATGAAATCAGGTTGAAGATGACAGACAGGACACTGCTAATGTAACATCCCCAACATAAATCATATACATTTTAAATTACATAATATTTGCATATATGCATTGAATAAATAAGCATTTAGGCATGTGAATTGGAGAAAACTCAACAAACGCATTTCTAACCTCTGGGCCAGTATGAACTCTATCAGGTGCATTCATACTCCTCTAAAGTAATGCATATAAGATTAACATAATGCAAATAACATATATATCACATTCATATTACACATGTCTACAGAATCATTTACCTGCTCT
>CATIWR010170063.1:0-11053 GCA_949677035.1 Omphalea diandra | reverse complement strand
TGATTGGGCCTTGAAGTTGAAGTGGATCCTTTACTTTAGCCTTGGCTGTTTGCATCACATACTTGACAGATTTTGCATTAAATGCTTGTCAGGATGAAATCGTAGTCGCTACTGAATTTTGTGATCGCAAAATCCAAATTCTTTAAGGGAAACCCTATTTGTGTCTAACGACTAGTCCACGTGGTAGCTTCTTATTAGTTCACCAGGAAAATATGGTCATTGTCTTTTACCTACTTTCAGAAGTCGTAGTCGCGAGTTTTCTTGCACAGGCCGCTACAGAGGACACAAATCCATTTGCTAAAGTGGTCAACTTTCTTCCACAGGGTTCACGATCGCTACCAATAAGATGCCTCTGTGAAATTTAAATTCTAACAGTCTTCTGGGACACTTGTCAAGCTGTGGTTATTGACTTGCTTCCCTCTTAAGTTACTTTGAACTTCGCGGTTGTGACTAAGGCGTGACTTTCACCGCGAATTCGTCTGTCACATTTTGGCTTCTTCTTGTCTAAAGGTCGCGACTGAGAATGGCTCCGCGATTTCACCTACTTGAATTTTAACATGTCTTAACATGAGTAGCGGTCGCGAATCCTAGATTGCGGTCACGATTTACATGTCACTTTAGAGTTTATCAACTCCTTGCATTTCTTCTTGAGAGATTGATTCATTTCTGCAAAATCAACACTTATTTGAAATATTAGTGATGATCAATCTAGTTTGTCAAGATCAAAAGAGGTTCTAAACTTAGGATTAATCATCCTAGTCCAACATGGGCCTTGCAGGAGAGAGAAAGGGAAGAGAAAGAGGAGGAATAATGCATATGAAGGTCGCTTTTGGAGAGGCTTATATAGTGCACCAAGGTTGTACAACCTTAGCTAGTCTGTACAGACTTATGGTTTATATAGCCTTGAGTTGGGCTGTACAACCCCCTTAAGCTAGCCCGGCCTAAGATGGGCCTTGCAAGCCCAACTCCTTTAACCCATGAGCCCTAAAGCACCAAATTTACGAAAATACACCTTACTTCCCAAAGAGCCCTAAAGCACTAAATTTACCAAAATACTTCTAGCTTCTCAAAAAGCTCCATAACACCAAATTCACCAAAATACCCTAACTTCACAAAGAATCCCATAGAGGCCAAATTACCAAAATGACCTTATTGATTTTAAAACACATACAGGGCACCTAAACTTCCTGATTCAAGTCAAGCCACCAAGATACTTTTCAATAATAAACTTGCTCTCTTTGAGGCCTTAGTAATACTATGAAAAGGAACTACTTTCTCCTAGAAATGTAAAACTTAAGGAAGCACTTCTTATATCATTTAGGACTAGACCCATTACCTTGAGAAAAGGATAGACCCTTAGGATGACCAAGAGGGCAGTAAGGATATGGATTCAATTTGTAAATGCTAGAATGGATTGAATGACATAAAAACCATTAAAGGAGAATTCTTAAGTTAGAATCATCAGCCGAAAGGAATGAAACACCCATAAAGTAATACCATAGTGCAAAATATAAAGATGTCAAAAGAAATGTCAGAAGGTAAAAATGAAGCAAACCAAAAGAGATGTTAGAAGTCTATTAAGAAGGTTAACTTTAATACTTGCTAGAGGGTTGTTAAGAAGCTTAATACCTATTATAGGGCTACTAAGGAGATCAACTTTGGTACTTGTTGGAGGGCTGCTGGAAGAAGGTGTCTAACCTTAGTACTTGCCAGAGGATTGTTAAAAAGCTTAGTACTTACTAGAGGGCTGCTAAGGAGATTAACTCAGTACTTGCTAGAGGATTGTTGGAAGGTGAAATTTAGCCTTGGTATTTACTAAAGAGCTACTACAGAGAACCACTTCAGTTCTCATTTGAGAGCTGCTGAAGAGCTATTAAAACACCTGGTTCTTGCTAGAAAAACTACTAGAACCACTTCAATACTTGGTTGAAAGCTGCTGAAGAGCTATCATAACCATTTTAGTACCTGCTCAAGGCGCTGCTAAAGACTTTTATCCTTGGGTATCCTTGCTAATGTTTACATTCTTTACTTTACCTTATTGAGATTTGTTCAAATAGTCATTTCTCAAATGTTGTTTTCCAAGCCCCATAAAGTAAGAGATAAATTGTAAGCATAAGATTCTGGACCTCTAGATGCAAAGTCAGAAGATGAAATCACATAACCTATCTCTAAAATACAAAGGGAATGGCCAAAAAAAGATATAAAAATCTTAAGAAACCTTGTAAAAGCCCAAGACCAAACACAAGACCAAGCTCAAAGCCACCTGCCAATGTTAATGGATTGTACAACGCATCAAACAGGATTGTGCAGCCCATAAACCAAGGTTGTATAGCCATGCCTAAGGCTGAGCCCACCCTAAAACCCCAGTCTATAGAACATTATGGAATTAGTCCCTCTTGAACCCTAAGGTTATACAAACTTGATAGATGGATGTATAACCTTTTCCTGACTATACAACCCATGTGCAAACCTTAATTCTAGGAGGTTTATCTCCTTCTCTGTGATTGGTGGCATCTATGGTGCAACAAGAATCATTTTAGGCTTGGATACACTCACCCAACACCTATGAATACCCCTCCGCTTTGAAGAGAAAGGAGAGGCTTGGAAACCATAAGGTTAATTTGTTAAAATTACTTTTCAAAAATCTCTCAAACATAGAAACCCTAAACCCTAACTCACCCTAATTCATTCCAAGGTAGAACTAGACCTAATCTTTTCAACTACATTCCCTAAGCATTTTAGAGGAAAATATTGAACTTATAAGCTTCTAAGGGCATATAAACACACAAAGGCATCTAGAAAACTTCCTCACTCCCATTTTCTTCTTCTTCTTCTTCTTCTTTTTTTTTCTTTTCTATTTTTAAAACCAAAAAATAAGGGTTGTGCAATCTTGATTGTAGGTTATAAGCCCTTCATCTAGGTTGTATAACCCCAATATTAAGTTATACAACCCAGCTTAACTGGCAAGCAATTTTTTTACAAGGTTCTATTTTCTTCTCCATTTGAACTTCCTTTGTTCTAAAGCCCTTTTTAAGGTTCAATGTTTCAGTAGCAGAATGGGATGAGGAGTAACGTCCTAAGATCCCCATTCATCTCAAAATGGTACCTTAGTGTGGTTTTGAAGTGGTTTTGTAATCTCTTTTCATGTAATACTTCAAGTCCCTTTATTTTTTATTTAGAAAGATTTTAAGGTTCTATTTTAGGACTCTAACTAATTGAAGAACTTAAGGTTCCAATGACCTTGAGAGTCTTTTTTATAATTATGTTTGCATTTAAAACATGTGAATAGTGTTTTAGCCCTCAATCACCCTCATTCTTGTGTTGCCTACTAACCCTACATGGTTAGAAGTACATTAGATGCCATGCTTTTTTAAAGCTATATAAAGTGAGGATTCATCAATTCTATGATCTTACTTATGATGAGTTTTTGCCTTAAGCCATTACATATCCTCCAAATGCATTGTATTGCATGTTTTACTTCTTTTAATGTTTAGGGTCCATGTGCTCTGATTTTTGTGTGCTTGCTGGATAGTTATGTGGGGATGTATTTAAGCACCTTTTACATGATAGAGATGCTAATATGTGTTATATTCACTCCTTATGCTTTGAAGTTATTTGGTTTGTTCTATACTTATTTCATTTACTAACTTGTTCTTTTTTAGGTGTAGGTGTTATGCTTGAGTAAAACCATAAGTCGGTCTCAATGGTTACACTATGTGGTAATAGATGAATAGATGACAATGCATGTTTATCTATTTACCATGATGCATGACCCCCAACCCCTTTGGATTGATGATTTGATTTACTAAATGAATCATGCTTAGTTGTATGTTTAAAGGCATTAATTAGACTAATCAATAACTCAGTTATGATATTAAAAGTGAACTAAAGATGTCCGAAGGTTGGATCTCGATATCTGGGCAATTGAGGGGTACCTAACCTCTTCCCCAAGTTATACCCTATTTTTGAACGTTATCTTTGATGGAGTAAAGATGAAATGGACCTTCTAATTGACTTAGATTAGATTTAGATTTTGCTTCCCCAGATTCTTATCTCGACCATAGTCGGGTGACTACTCCATATTCCTTAGGTACTAACGTATTGTCCCATTTTTGGTCCTTCGATGACCACCATTTTGGACAAATGCTTTGAAAATTATACAAGGCCTAAAAGGATCCCTTGATTATCTAAGCGCATGCCACATCTTGGGGTCTTTACTAGTGTAAAGACCCTCATCCTCTCGACCCCCTATTGATTGATAAAAATAATAGAGTCACAAATAATATTCCACTCGTTTAAGCATAGTCGTGAAATTCAAGATGCTCACAGTATGTTTATGTTATAGGTTCTATGGATGAATTTGAGTAACTCTTCATATTTTAGTTACTATAATAATGGTGTAATGATTGTTTATACTTAGACATGTGTGTGGGTGAGATGATTAAGAGAAGTAAGGATAAAGCTAAGAACTAGTAAGGTTAAGGTAAGGACATTAAGAAATAACAAAGCTAAAGCAAGGAAAAGCTATGGCTAGTAAAGAAAGGTGAGGGATTTAATCACAACTTTTAATGTCCATTACATACATGCATCATAAATTGATATATATGCCATAATAGGATAAATTCTATTAATATAAAAGTCATATGCATTTATATGGTTGAAATGAAATGTCATGAAGTGAAATGTTATGTTTGATTGCCATGTGATGTGAAGGTAGTTCAGGAAAAAAGTGGGAATCTAAAGAGTCATAGCTAGCTATGCAAGGATTATAACCTATGTGAAATGAATGTAGTGATATACATGCATGGCATGACTGGTAAAGAAACTTTCCCATGTAAGAGATCAGTAAAGGATATGGCTAGTAAGGCAACTCCCTTGAGATCCCATGACTAGAGGTGCAACTTGCATGTGCAAGAAAGATAAATAACTAAGTAAGGATTCTTATGGACTTGACTATCCATATGTGTAATGATGTGCCATGTAAATGTTGAATGTAAATGATGTGCCATGTAGTTAAAAATACATTCATATAAAGGCATATGAGCATACATATGGATAATATAAATTCATCATTGTGTTTCTCACAAAAAGCTTACCCCCCTCCCCTTCAAACACATAGATTGTTCTACAGGTTAAACATAGGATTGATATCATGGATATAAGCTTAAGGCTAAAGGTTAGAGATAAAGTTTTTAACTTATATATCACATATTATTAATGACTACATTATTTGTTCATAGTTGCCTACAATAATGATTATATGCATAAATTAAAGAGTTATAAATGTATTAAGTAAAATGTTAAGTTATATCTTATATTCTTAGTAATCTCTACAAAGTCTAAGTTCTGAATAATGTGATATGTATATGTTTAAGGTTAATATAATGTAAAATGATTTATGATGCATGATTAATGGAAATGATGTTAAGGCATATTATGATTTATGGTCTATGTAAGATAAATGTTGAATGCTTAAGATAATGAAAAAATTGTTATAGCTAAAATGACCTCAAGTGGACCCATGATTCTAGCGTAATGTCTTGCTAGAGATCAATTATGATTGTGGGCCATAAATAGTTTTTGGACTACTGACAACGTTATGTAAACCTATAAGTTTAAACACTTAAATAGACTCAAAAGTAAATTATTTTACTACTCTCTCTGGATAAGATAATCAAAGATATTATCTTAAATATTTAGTTTTCTATTTTATTTTAAAAGTTAAACCAAAATAGGATATATAGCTATTTGTATCTCTAAAGATACAAAGTTGGCATATATATCTAAATAGTTTTTAAATATATAGAGTATTCATATCCAGAAAAACATTAGAGAGAGTCACACAAAAGCAGGTGCTAGCACACCATTCACATAGATACATCCTACTCATGTGGATGCTTGTAAAGGACATCCATCCTTTGGTAACGTCTAGATCAAACTCTAAACTTGAGGTAGGGTGTTACTGGTGTAAATCCCCTTTTTGCTTTATAACAATCTCATAACTTTTATTTTGAATTGATAGGTTTTTCACATCCTTCTTATTAATTTAATTAAATTACATGGATCCTTTGTGGGTTTTATGTGCTTGAAATTTTTGTTTTTCCATTGCGCTTATTCTACAAAAACCAACACTAATTGCAAAAGGTTTCTTGAGTAAAGGCTGTATGTTTTGATAATTAAGGAAAGGGTTCCCTTAAATACTTAGTTGTATTAGTGTGGGTGGAATAATGGTCTTAAAGTATATCTGGTCTTATATCCCATAGTAAAGTCTATAGCATTTGTTTATGCAATGATTGATACCTTGGTGGAAGGCACAATAAGCAATAGCATCACAAACTCTTGGCAAAGGACTAGACGACAATTTTTGTAGTAATAATTGCAAATTCCCTTTTTCTAAAGTCATTCAAAATCCTTAGAAAGTGTCATGCCCAAACTTATAAATTTCCTTGGCAAGTATACTGCATTCACATCAATAGTTTTTTGTGCATCGAATTGTCTCTATGGCTGGTAGCTCGTTCACCCAAAATGCTATCTCTTAGAGTCTGAATTTAATTATTCTACTTGAATCCTACCTCTCTCGAGTCCTTAAAATTCTTTACTAACTTACCTTGGATGTACAAACTAGTTCTTAAAAAAACTCCCTAGTGATAGTCACCTTCATTGGCATTATCCTTACCTCTGCAAGCATCTTCCTCCTCCTTTCAAGATAGTCACCTTCATCTTTCAAGATAGTCAACAAACCCTACTCCATTATTCTTTTTTAAAGCCTCTAAGTCCTATAAAGTGAACTCTAACTTTGAGTTGTAGGCATAGTATTATCAAAATGCCCTAAATAACTTCATCCAATCTCCTTTTATTGCTTTAAACTGTGAGAAGTGCCATGTCATTGAAAATCCCTCTAATGACAACTCAAAAAAGTCTAACATGGTCTCAAGTAGAACTCCTTATACCCTTACAATAAGCATATAAGACTAAATATGATTCTTAGAACCTTGTGTCTTTATGAACTTGGGGATCTCAAGAATTCAAAAATTAGTAGGAAGCATCTATTGCTTTTAGGCTAAAAGTTCTTTGATATTTGCTCGCTAATCTAATCCCTTTGCATCTAAAATAGTATGAGTCCTCTTAAACTATTTGGCAAATCCATCTATCATGGCATTATCCATGACATCTTTTAAGTGTTTTTCTAATATTGGAGTTGTAGTATCTCATTCCTTGGTAGCTTTTCACTTGTGGAATCCTTTATCCCAAATAGGTCATCATTTATGATTACTGGTGGCAAGGCATCTATTACCTTTTTTGCTCTATTAAAAGTGGCCTCATTTTTCTTTGTTATAATCTCATTCAAATGTCTCTAAACTCTTATGAAAGATAGTCTTCGATCATATGGTTAAACCTACCCTTATTTTTTTTTTATCACTTCTAACTTGCTAAGCTTTAGACTGAACTAGTTATTGTACTCTTTCTTGCTAATCTTTTCCCTCTCCTTGTTCAAGAAGATCTAGGTAAAGGCTATGATGGTTATAAAATAAGGGCTATGAGAATGATGAATGGATAGAAAAATTTATGCATCTATGTGAGAGATGCTCATGTTATTCATATATAAACATATAATCTCATTCTTTCCATACATGAGGTTTGGTGTCTCTGTCTTGGGCATGGTTCATTTATCTATCAACATGGGATAGTGAACACTTATGGTTCCTCAGACCAAGGTGGAAATTCCAAAGAGCAATACACAATTTCTATACAAGAGAGAACTATAAAATACACAAATGTTTACATGGAAAAATGATCTTTTTACATAAATGGATATCTACATAGATAAGGGACTGGGACAAATATATGAATTAAGGGATTCTCTTTATATGGCATGAAATAGGGAATAAACAAATATTTATATTAATGGATTTTATTTATATGGCGAGAACGTGGCATACATAAAATATTTACATTAATTGGGATAGAGTTATAAGATCTATCTATGCTTTTAGGGATTCACACCTTCCTTTAGCTGAAAATGCAATCAAATAAGGGAAGCATCCTATTCCAAGGTACTAAAATTTCTATATGAACTTATAGGTTTAGAAGGTTATTGTAGTAGATAGCCCTCACAAACTTGAGGGACAATTATCATATACCCTTGATTTGACATACCTAAAGGTACTTAGCTTGTGAGTGATAGGCCCCTTGCATAATCTCTTAAGCCTAAATGGAGTTTAAGTCTTAAGTTTAGAGAAACTATTGGTTCGATATAGGGTTGAGCAAGTACACATGGTATGTAAAATTTTGCTAAATGTAGTGGACAATTCAACTAATAAAGTTAAAATTGTAAAAGTGAACTAGAGATTATTGGTGTGTGAAGTCAATTCTATTAGTCTTTAATGGAGTCATCGCTGTGAATGTTTCATATTTTCATGGCTACACTTAAATGAGTGAAATCTTACTTCTGACTCCTAATCTTTTATCAACCATTGCAGGGCTGAAACGACATGAGGTCATACTTTGGTATAATCCCAAATAGTGGCATATGAGAGGATAAATGGTGGATCTAAGGATAGGCCTCTTAGCAAGTGAGGGCCTATGACAGGAATCAAGTAATCAACGAGGGACTTAGAAGGGGCAATACTTTGGTAGTACCCCAATACTTAACTAGAGTTGCCACCTAACTTTGGTCAAGACAAGATTCTAGGCAAAGATAGGACCTAATCCAAATAGGTTAACTAGAGGCCAATATACCAATCTATCTTCACCTATTAAAAATCGAGTTTGAGGGTGTTACTTGAAAAAGAGGTTAGGCATCCCCAAACTTCAATTTTGGGATTCAACCTTCAAAATCTAAAGTTCACATTTGTAATTTTTATCCTCATCAATTATTTTGTAATAGCCCTAGTCATTCATCTAGTATCCTTTCCTACATCCTCATCATACATATTACATACATGCATTCACCATAGGAATGGGAAAATACATGATCAATTTCATGAAATCAAATAATTGAAGATATAATTACAACTATTAATTTTCATATCATATAAAAGGAGACACAAATAAGTACTAGGAATTGTAAAAAAAGAAATCCTTATATCAAATCATGGTAACTTAACATGGAAGAGTATTACTCATCTTTACCTTATTGGTGGGATTGCTAGATCCATCATAAGAAACCCATCATGTATGCAAGAATAATGTGTAAAACATGCTTTTGTAACATCAAAATATGCTCAAATATTCAATAAAAAAGGATGCAACACATTCATGATGTATATAATATCATAAAAGGGTGTGTGTATATATGTTGGAAGACAAAACAAATGAGGCACATATTAATTATAGACAAAATATAGGGAGGATTCATAAGGTCTTTAGTGTCCAAAACCTCACCCAAGTAGCTCCTAACTATAATCAATACATCAAAGATGAAGAAGGATTGCATTTCTAGCCATGGAAATGGTTAGGATGCATACCTTAACTAATATATATGTATGTACATAATGACAAAACAAGCTAAATATGTAAAATGGACAAAATATGAAAAGGATTCAATAAAGATAATTGGTGTTAATGAGCTCACCCCAATGACATCTCCTTATAACCTATGCCACAAAGATGGAGAGAGAGTTAGTTTGACCATGAGGAAGACAAACTAAACACTCTTCAAGGGTTGTAAGCACATACATAATGGAGAATAAATAAAA
Source organism: Omphalea diandra (assembly GCA_949677035.1). Taxonomy (NCBI): domain Eukaryota; kingdom Viridiplantae; phylum Streptophyta; class Magnoliopsida; order Malpighiales; family Euphorbiaceae; genus Omphalea; species Omphalea diandra. The sequence goes on along the minus strand of CATIWR010170063.1, from coordinate 1,355 downwards.
ATATACCAAATAAGTACAAAGCTAAAAGAAATCTATGGGTTGTTAGCCTTGCAGTCTTTCTTCATCACTTTCCATTCATTCACAAGCATGAATAAGATTTTTTTTTTAAAAAAAAGGTGAAAACCAAGCTATAAAAAGGTTAGGAAACCCCTTTAAAAGTAGTATTTCAACATAAATATGAATAATAATAAGGAATAAAGGTCTCTAATTATTGCCATCTACCTCATTCCATCCATTTTTAAGCTTAAGATATAAAGAAAAAGGTTAAAAATTAAAGGAAGAAGAGAAATAGGCACTATTATGAATAATGCCTGTAAGCAATGTTAGTGGTCTATACATACCACAAAGATGACTATATGGATAACTAGGTATTTTGCATAGACATCTGAGCCTGCTGCTGATAGAAAACTATAAAGAAGAAAAAAAATAAGAGAAAAAGAGGAAGAAGGGGAAAATATGGTCGGAATGGCGTGGGGGTTAGCTTCTGTCCCTTAGAGGCACCTTAAAGTGACGTGATTCTCCTCTAAAATGCAAATATTCCAATGTAGAAGAAGGTTATGCTTAGTCTTTTCAGCTTGAACTTTGAATGTAGGTGGATGGTTATGGGACTTATGTGAATAGGGCTATGTTTATGGCTTTGGGTATTTACTTTGGCAGTAATTCTTTAAGAAAAATTAGCATCTCTTTACCCCTTAAAAGGTGGTATATTTATAGAGAGAAAAGGGTACACTTATGCTACAAGCACAAACTATACCATATTTGTCTCTTTCCCACTCTAAATGGATAAGAACATTGATATTTTGAAATTTAGGATATGAATAGTCTATACAGCCAAGAGGTTGCTTACACAAACAACTATTTGGTTATATAGCTAAGTAGGCTAAATAGGTCACTATTGCATCCTATTTAGTTTGTTTGGCTTAAGATGTCTATACAACCCTCTAAGTTTGATGTATTGACAACTTATGAAAATTTAGGAATAGTGCTTCTAGCCTTAGGTATTTATGGGGTAGGTTTAGTTTAAAGTTTGTCCAAGCTTTGCCTCCTTCATAAGCATTATTCTTTTCACCCTTTTAGGGATAATTTCAATAGGGTTCTCATTATTAGCCTTGCATCATAACAATCCAAAAATCCAATGCTCAAACCATATCTTAAACCACTTGGTATAGATTTATCAATTCCTAATAACATCACTTGTAACATCCCTATCCACATTCATTGGCATTATCACATGAACATATTCATTGCATAAATGATATGAAATCCCACATGAACATATTCATTGGATAAATGATCAGACACATGAATTAGATAAGCACAACGATGACACATGCACCATTGCATTTGGGACACTT